>VMDO01000205.1:88765-241503 GCA_007922755.1 Pedetes capensis | reverse complement strand
ATCCCAGTGATTTGGGAGGCTGAGGCAAGAGGATCGCAAGTTTGAGGCCAGAGGCAGCCTGTGCAATTTAGCGAGACCCTGTCTCCAAATTTAAAAATGGGCTGGGGGTGCATCCCAGTGATAGAGCACTTGCAAAATAAGTGTGAGGCCTTGGGTTCAACCCCCAAGTACCGCACAAGAAAAAAGAAAACAGTCAATCAGTTTGGAACAGTGGTTAGGAGCCTGGGTCTGGAGCCCGAATGCCTAGTTTTGAATTCTAATTCTCCCTCTTTCTTATGCAAGCTACTTCAACTTTCTCATTAGTAAAACAGGGGTAAAAATAATACCTACCTCATAGGATTGTCACGAGGATGTCAAGCACTAAAGCATATAAATAACATGTGTCAGTGATTGACGTGTAGTCACAGCTCAGTGAAATTTTAGGAAACAAGAACAAGAGAAAGAGAACCCCTCAAAGGCAGCTAGGCTGAGGGGGCAAAACCACTTACAGCTAAAATTTTGCAAGTGGAAGGAAGCAATTTACCTTCCACCCTTCAATGACATGAAACTTCTCGCAAGAATTTCTAGTCACAGCTGCTATTTTAAAACCTGAAGCCCAAGTCCTAAGAATATGGCATTCATTATTTCTTACAGGTTGCCTTGGCATTATCTATTTCCCTTAACGTAGAATGCAATACATACAAGCCTTCTGAACATTAGGGTAAAGATCATGATATACTGTGGCCACAGGAGCAGGAAAGAATGTGGAACCCAAAATCATTTTCAAATACAGGTTTGGGGAGACTGGTGTGGTGGTGGTGGCCGTGGGAGAAGACAGTGAGGCAAGTGGGAGGGAGTGGGCAGAGAATTACTGGTTGTCAACTGCCAGGCAAACAAAACCATCAGTTTATTTCCTGGTGGCTTGCTAGATTAATTGGTACAATTTATCGGAAATTAGATAAGTGGCTACAGGTTGCAGCAACTGAGCGAGGGGAGAGACTCAGAAAGAGAGATGAGACAGAAAGGGAAAAAGGAGAGAGAGAAAAGGAGAGAAAAAAGAAAGGAGAGGAAAAAAGTGCATTTTAGATGATGTCACAAATGCGTTCAGAGATATTCCTTCCAAAATAATGCATAAATAAATCATGCCAATCTATTTAAAACCCACATCTCTCTGCGGATGGCTCAGAGCAAATCAGGAATGTAGACAGAAGACTTCATAACTGCTGTCCTGACCCTCCCCCACTTCGAATCTCTACGGCTGAAATGGGACCAGCAAGTTTCACAAGATAAGGCCATTGCCAAATTTCCTCTTTTGTTCTCTTGAGCCCTGATTTCCCACAACTGGTGGTAAATGGAAGGCGGCGATTGCTGTTTTTTTCATCTGATGAGAAGTAATCGTGCTCATCTTTCCTGTAATGTACTTTCCAGGCCATTCCAGCAACAGCAATGTCCTTGGCAGCAAGAAAAAGAGCGTGCTGCAACAACAAAACCGGGGTGAGTATGGAGCAATGGGTTTGGGAGCAGAAGTGTATCAACAGATAGAGACATCGGAGTAAAGCCACCCTGAGTCAGCAGCAGCTACAGATCGGAGCAGGCTCCACTAGCACGACCTCAGTCTTAGAAACGCGCTGTTTGAGAAGATTGTATGGTAACATGGAAAGCAAGGACTTTCTCTCTTAGAAAAATTTAGCTTTCTCCAGTTTACCTAAAGAACCTAAAGCTTTACAAAAACGTGATGACCTTATAAGGCACACCCAGAGCTGTAATCAATTTCATAATTTCCTAACACTCAAATACTTGTTAGTTTCGCAGTCTGTACAAATCACTTAGAGGAAATATATCCTCAGTTCTCTCGTGCATATGAAAAGAAGGTTTGTTCATATCAGAATGACAATTGTCATTACCCAGTTAAATAACAGGAGATGCCAACTGATTTTTCATTTAATACCTACCATGTATAGTTGTTGGGAGAAGGACCCAGCAACCCACTCCCAAAAATCAATCCACCATTGAAAACCCTATGAACAGTAGAGAAGCACTGACAATAGTGTTTCGCCTATTGTATGTAGGGTTGCTATGAGTCGGATACCAACTCTAGGGCACCTAACAACAACATGTATAGTTGTAACTAAGTTAAATTAAGTGTCATTCTATTTAGAATACTTTCAAATATGCTACTGAAATCATGTAACTTCCTCAAAACCCTTACGTGGTAAAGAGTAGGATCTGGGTTTCACTGTCCAGGAAAGTGGTGCTCAGAAAAAGCAAATAATTTGCCAGTGTAACACAGCTAGTATGTGGGTATTTTCCAAATCTACTGGACTCCAAAATTCACAATCTTTATGTCATGAATGTTGCTATTAAGTAACACCAAGGGTTCTAGGTCTTGTAAGGAAGGCTTGGTTGTTGTTAGGTGCTGTGGAGTCTGGTCCAACTCATAGTGACCTTACGTATAACAGAACGAAACCCTACTAGCCACTGTGCCGTGCCAGGCACTGTGTCAGTGTTTCTCTGCTATTCAGTTTTCAACAGCCGATTGTTCTGGGAACCTTTGGGGAGTGGGCTGCCAGGTCCTTCTCCCCATTTTGCAATGCTGGGGATTGAACCCAGGGCTTCGAGAGTGCAGAACATTCCTCTACCAACTGAGCTGAATCCCAGCCACCTAAGAAAGGGGTAAATCAATAATAAGCAGTCACAGTAAGTATGCCTGGCTGAGCTTGGCATACTTAAAGGCTTTAAAGCAATGGTTTCCAGTCAGAGAACATTCATATCATCTGGGGAGATATCAAAAATACCAGTGCCTGAGTGGACCGTTGAGATTTCCCATTGGTATTTTCCAAAAGTACCCATGGTGATTCCAATGTGCTGCTGGGTTTAGAACCAGTATCTTTGTGTGTGTAATTTTTTTAGTATACAAATAACGGGTTCATCATGACATCTTCATGCACTCATATCGTTGTACATTGCTCATATTTACCCCCCATTACCTTCTCAAGTCCCCTTTCCCTTTTTCCTCTGGCCCCCTTTTCCCCCCTAAATAATCCTTTCTGCTTTCATGTCTTCTATATATACATTTTTAATTTAGCTTCTGCATACGAAAGAAAACACATTTGTCTTTCTTCCCCCGTTACCCTTTTTTGTTGCTTCTTCCCCCACCTTAGTCCCCTTCTTCCCCCAGTTCTACTTTCATGACTTATGTATATGTTTGTGTGCATGGTGTGTGTGTGTTTGTGTGTGTGTGTGTGTGTGTGTGTGTGTGTGTACATACATATATATTTAAACCTAGAATCCACAAATGGAGAAAACATTTGTCTTTCTGAGTCTGGCTTAACAAGATGATCTGTAGCTGCATCAATTTTCCTGCAAATGACATGATTTCACTCTCTTTTATGGCTGTGTATGTTGTTGTTATGTGCTCTTGAGCCATGTCTGATGCATAGCGACCCTCATAGGGTTCTCAATGATTCAGTGTTTCAGAACTGCTTCATATATATATATGGATTGCCATATATATATACATTGCCATATATATACACACACACATATACACACACACATTATATGCATATTTTCACACACATATACCAATATTTTCTTTATGCACTCATCTGTTGATGGATATTTAGGCTGATTCTGTATCTTAGCTATTGTGAATAGTGCTACAAAAAACATGGATGTGCACATATCTCTATGGTGTCCTGACTTAAGATTTCTTCAGGTATACACCCAGGAGTATTATAGCTTGATCATAAAAAAGATTTGCCTGCTTCTGACATTCGGTATTTATCTAGGGTTACAGTAATTACTTTAATCACAGTATTTCTAGTCTTCGTTCCTGATACACTGCAGGCATTCAACAAATATTAGTTTTCAGTTTCTCCTGCCTGTCACTTTATGTCATAAACTGTAACAATTTGGAATTTGACTTTGCATCGCTTCTATATTGTACTCAAAACATTTTGAGAGACATCCTGATACACTCATGAATCCTTGAACTCAAAAATATTAAACATTTATTTAGATTTTCCTCAAGTCACATTCCCATTAAGGATCTTTGTTCTTGTTGCCTATGTCCTTTTGTGAACAGCAATCACCTTTTCAATGACCACTCCAGTTCTTTCCTTTGAGGACACAATTGGGAATTATTAAGCCACTTTTCACGGAGATGTGGGGCTTCAGTCGGTGGGTGTTTCTGCTTTCACACCAACCTTCAAAATAACTCAAAGTCATGCTTCAGCAAGGTCAGAGATTATTCCACCCTGAGGGTCTAAAGGGGTTCCTGGGGTGCTCATGCTGTTAATGATACTGCTAATTATTTAAATAATTGCCAGTTTAGACTGATTATTTGATTAATGTAGTAAAACCTCAGCAACATTTTTACTTACCGACAGCCAGGTGTTTAAGTCATACCTGGTATTTTCTAAGACTACATAAGACCAAAATGGGAGAAGGGCCTGGCAATCCACTCCCAAGGCAATCCCCAAACAGTCAGCCATTGAAAACCCTATGAGGGTCGCTATGAATTGGATACCAACTCGAGGGCACCTAACAACAAAAACAACATAAGACCAAAGTGTCATAAAAGTGACAAAGGCTAGATCTTTGGAGGGTAGAAAAAGGGTCACCAAGGCTAGTCCCTTATTTTCACTGTTTCCACCATTTCCCCTATTTTAACTGCTCCTCCCCTTTTTCTCCTTTTTGATTTTGTTTTGGAATACACAGTGGTTTTGCTGAATCATCTGAGTCTCCGTGCTAAGGAAAATACAGAAGCCAGAAATAACGCTGTGTAGGCAGGCCCCACCAGAAAATAAACATAGTGGCGTTTCTTGATGAGTGAATAAAATAATTGCCCAGGTCACATTGGTATGAAAGATTCAGAATTTGAATTTGATTCCAAATCCATTATTCTGTGCATTGAGCAAGCAGAATAATAGTGTAGTGACTAAAAGCCAAGTACTAGCATTTCCCAGCTGAGATCAGGAAGTTTGTCAAGCTTCCTAAGCTAAAGCTTAGTCTTCCAAAAGAGTGAGGATAATAGTAATGTCCATCTCTTGCGGCTGTTCAAAGGATTAAATGAGATAATGTATGTCCAGTTTAATGCCCCTTGATACACTTTCACCTATTCATGAAAGGAGTCTGAAGAACACAGCATCAAAAGAACAGGGAAAGTATTCTCTTTGCTTCATTTCTGCTGACTTTGAAATCATAACCATCACTAACAACCTCACTGAAACAATGTAGAGATTTTTTGAAGAAACAAATGCACATTAATTTCCATTTCCCATATGACAATCCCATGCTTCTTCTGTTTTTGTGACTCAAACTCATGAAACAAAAGCTTCTTAACAATCTTTCCCTTCAACATAGTAGTTCTCCACCGAGGGCAACTATACCTCCCTACCTCAATCTCAAGTGGATATTTGGCACCACCTGGAGCCATTTTGGATTGTCAACTGTGCTGGGGGTGTAAAGTGACACTAGCATCTAGTGGGTAGAGAGGGACCAAGAATGCTGAATATCTGAATATCATGCTGCTCAAGAAAGGACCTGAGGGCAAAATGTCCATGTCAGTGGTGCCAAGTTAAGAAATCCTGCTGTAGCACTCTGCTGTGGACTGATCACTGCAGAATGCTGGCCATTGGCCACTTAAGAGCATCATGGCCAAAACTGGATGGAAGACTTGGGAGCCAAGTCGTTAATCTAGGCAAGATTCTGTGAAAAAGTATATAAAATAGGGAGAGGGAACCAAATCTCAGGAGCCAGTCGAAATGGACAAGGCACAGGAAGATAAAATGTGTGATTTTTCAGAGACCATGGCAAGCCCAACCATGTTTTAGTCAGTGTAACCAAATGGCTGGGGTTTAGCTCAGTTGCTGAAGTGCTGCTCCGCACTTTCTGAGGACCCAGGTCGGATCCCCAGCCCCAAGAAGATGGGAGAAGGATGCGGAAGTCTCAGAAACAACCAGCTATGGACAACCCTATGAGGGTCACTATGAGTGAGACTCAACTCCATGGCACCTAACAACAATAATCAAATGGCAGGCTTTGTCCTGTGCCTCTTTTACAATTAAGACCAAACTGTGACCTTAAGACCTAGGACCACAGAGTGACTACAGCATGGGAGCAGGTGATTAAAAAGACTGTGTGTGGCCAGGCCTGGTGGTGCAAGCCTGCAATCCTAGCGGCTCAGGAGGCGGAGGCAGGAGGATCACAAATCCGAGACCAGAGGCAGTCTGCGTAACTTTGTGAGACCCTGTCTCAAAAAGTAAAAAACAAAACAAACAACAACAACAACAACAAAAGGCTGGGGATGCAGCTCAGTGGTCAAGCACTTGCAAAGCATGCAAGCACGAGGCCCTGGGTTCAACCCCCAGTACTGCCAAAAAAAAAAAAAAAAAAGACTGTGCTGCTGAAACCTGAAACAGATTGAAGACGTGTAGTAACATGCAAATGGCTCTGCTTTGTTTTCTAGATGTTTCTCTCATCACTTTTAAACGTAATCACCATCATCGGTGCTGTGTATTGCATGTTGGTATCCCTCCAGGCTCTCTCAGAAGGTCCTCTTGTTTGCAATTCTCAAGGCAACAGCTCTGTCAGTTGTAGATTTTCATGGAGAAACTTAACGTAAGTAACCTGACTCGCCCTGGCCTACTGTCTTACACAGCTGTAGCTACTTGCTGTGAGGTACAAAAAACGCCATGCTTTCCTTTGATGGAACTATCGGGGGCAAGCATTCTTAGGGATTTAGCACGTGAATCCCAACAGGCACAATCTCACACAGAGATGAAGGCATCAGTCCTACCAGGAGGTACAGGATGGTTTTATGTTCATCTAGTTGATTGCAGATGGCTTATGCTTGTCTTTTAAAAATCTACAGTTACACATACATCTTTTAAAAATTCCAGAAATATACACCTGAAACTTAACTTTTTACTCTTGGAGATGGTAATAGGGGATACTTGAGGGGAGTGAAGGGAGCATTTTCTTTCTATGCTTCTGAACGAATTAAATTTATAAACTATATGTATACATGACCTTTGTAATTAAAAAATTCAGTAAGAACAATATAAATAAAAATGTGGATTGCCTGCAGGCATTAAAAGAAACAAAACAGTCAACAGATTCACGTGGACATGAATGTGGACATGTTGTTGTTGTTGTTAGGTGCCATCGAGTTGTTATCCAACTCATAGCAACCCTATGTACACACAGGCAAAACACTACTGTCAGTGCTTCTCTGCTGTTCATAGGGTTTTCAATGGTGGATTGATTTTTGGGAGTGGGTTGCCAGGTCCGTCTCCCAAGCCTACAGCACCTGATATTCCTAGGCAATCTCCCATCCAGGTACTAACCAGGCCCAACACTGCTTAGCTTCCAAGATCTGACAGGATTGGATGCCACAGGGCTATGGTTGCAGGCACTATATGATGTAGATGGGAGTAAGAAAGAAAATTTAGTCAGGTGGTAACATAATATTGGAAATTGCATGTATAAGGCTCATTTTAAGATGGTTCTACTCCCAGTCTAGTTGGGTGGGGCCAGGGAACAGTTACAGTAAGAGTGACCCTGTTCTTGGGCACTTCATAAAGCAGTCTCACATCCCAGGTGCTGCATACACTGTTGTTTTTTTAGACTGAAAGTCAGGTGGTAGAATCCAGAAATGCAAACTCCCTAAGAACATTTCATCTTACTCCATGAAAAACCCAAGAAGAAATCATCCCCAGACACGTGTTAGCGCTAAAAACTTGTCGTTTCTCACAGTTCTATTAGAAAAGGAAGAAATCGCTTTAATCAGATATATTGAAAATGTCTTGTAAAAACTGTCCACATGGTTTAAGAGCAGATGCAACATCACAGTTTTGCATAGAGAATTAAGCTCCATGAAAGGGGATCTCTTTTGTTTTCATATCTTTCACAAGCAGAAGTGCCTGCACAAATAGCTTGAACCAACGACACTGCTGATGTTTAGCCATTTCTGGCACAGGAAAATAGTTTCATGTGGTTCATCCTAAGAGTAGGTGTTCTACAGAAATGCTTGTTGAATAATGGTATATAGAATGAATAAGATTGATAACTATCAGGGTTTAAGTACATGCTCAGTCTGATCTGAACTATAGTTTGTAGCACAGTATTTCAAAATCACATTTTGTTTTGCTACATTTTTTTTTCCTGGGCACAATATTTATCAGTTTTTGCTTTGGTTTTCAGTGACTTTCATCCACAATCTTTCAATCTGGAGTGGTTCTTCAATGATTCTTGCATACCCTCTACTGGACTCACAAACCCCGCCGCCCATGGCAACGTGGCCAGTAACTGGAAAGTACCTAGCTCCACTTCCGAGGAAGGCAGACAAAGGATTTTCCACTTCTCAGTGTTCCTAAGTCTACTGCTTGTTGGGATTCTTGAACTCTTGTTTGGGCTCAGTCAGATACTCATTGGTTTCCTTGGCTGTCTGTGTGGTGGTGTCTCTAAGAGAAGAAGCCGAGTTGTATAATTTAAAGTAAGAAAGTAGAAGTATCAGCACTCCGAAAAGTTGGAGAGTTACATTTAGAATACATGCTTTTAGAAGTTCAATAATGGAACAGTATCTAGAAAGCTGTATGAGTAATTTTAGTGCAAAAAGTTGTGCGTGAAGTCATCCTTGAGATGATGAAAAACATCAACCTTTCAGATATAAAGCATGTTGTAAATGCCTACTGCCTTCATGTGGAAAGAAAAATTATCAGTGGTTGATTTGGGGGAGACATGGAGAGACACTTTCAAATTGCTTTGTGTTTTTCAGTTCTTCCATGTTATTTGAATTTTCTAACTGTATGTTCCTGTGTGTGTGGACAGGGAGAGGTCCAGGAAGGAGGGAGGATGCCACAAAACAATAGAACAGAAGTCATCCTGGAAGGGAGAGTAGTACAGGATCTTCTTCTTTACCCTTAATAAAGTGTGTTTGTGTATTTTGTCTGTCTGTCTGTCTGTCTATCTATCTATCTACATGCTGTTATTAAGGGCCGTCAAGTTGGGTCCATCTCATAGCGACCCTATCTACAACAGAACAAAATACTACCCAACACTGTGCCATGCCCAGCACCATGTCACTACTTCTGTTTTTCATAGGGTTTTCCATGGTTGATTGTTTCGGGATTGTTTCAGGAGTGGGTTGCCAGGTTCTTTGCCCACTTTCTTGTTGGTGAGGGGGTTTGAGGATGGAACCCAGAACCTCAGAGCACACAGAGCAAGCACTCTACCAATGGAGACAAACCCCAGCCTGAGTCTACATATCTGTATGTGTCCAGGAAAATATTGTGCCCAGGAAAAAAATATGTAGTAACACAGAATGGAATTTTGAAATATCGTGCCACAAACTATAGTTAACATCAGACTGAGCATATACCTAAACCCTAGTAGTTATAAATCTTATTCATTCTATATATTGTTATTCAACAAGCATTTCTACAGAACACCTACTCTTAGGATGAACTACATGAAACTATTTTGTTGTTTCAGAAATGGCTAAATATCAACATGTCACACACACACACACACACACACACACACACACACACACAAAATCTCATTATCAAACTCACGATAAACCTAAGTACAACGAAGAATCTTCCTTGTGCTATTTTTTGGAGGGATGAGGCAGAAGCAGGAACAGAAACAGGAAATCTATCTATATCTCAGGGATTTCCCTCAACCGCCTTTCCTTCACCCCCTTGGATGAGAGGTAACTGAAGATTTGTGTAGAATACTGTATCTGACTGAATTCTACCTGGTTTTGAACCAAAAGAGTGAAAATAAGTTTGAGAACTAAAGAAACCCAGGACTTGATTTCTTGGTGTGTTTAATTCTCATGAGATTTAGTATATTAGCAAAAAAATACTACAATGGAAAAAAGTATACACAACTCAAGATTTTTTAATCTGAACTACTATATAGATACAACAAATCACAAAGCCAACTACACCGCAAATGCCACCCATTACCAGGACAAAGATGTGAAAGGAAGCACAGCAGGCGCTTGTGAGCTGCCGGGTCATGAACTGAATTACCTGTCCTGAGACGGAATGCTCAGATGAGGCAATACGATATAGTGTTTAGTTCATAGCACAGTGGGATGAAATAAATCTTTTGAAAGACAAATATATTGGTTTGGTTGACAGTTTATTAAATACACTACATTTGTACCTTGTTCTGTAGTATTTTAAACGGCTCACACATGGACTTAGTAAAAACATACTTTGTAGAAAACCATCTGCAAAACTAAAATAAAAATAAAAACACACATATTGCACACAGGTAAACTGCTGAATTGTTCGGAGTTAATATGATTTAATCTGTACAGGTGATTATGAAGTGTTAGGTGGTTTGATTTTTCTTAAATCTGGCACCAGACGAGGACCTCAAAAAATGTTAATGTTGAAATGTGGATGCAGAAATGTCTACTAACAAAACTAGTTAGCAGTGTCTGAGAAAACAGGACAAAACACTGTTTTTCTTTTTCATATACTGTTCTAAACCCATTCTTTATGCACTCTCTCTCCTCTTTAGAGAATTAGTTGTGGAGACTGATGAGGCAAAGAATCAATTTCTTAAAAAAAACAAAACAAAACAGTGTCTATTTACAAAACATGCAAAAGGAGAATTTTATGTAGATGGTACTGCAGAACTGGTTTGAAGTGAATACAGCTGAGTTAACAGAATATACCTTTACTTCTACAAATACAGGTCCTCTCCCCCTGCTTTCTGGAGGAAATACAATTTGGGGGCATGGACTATAAAACGGCATACAGTGCAAAGACAGCAACAAAGATGTTTGCAAATCCTTTATATTTCCAGCTGCTGAGACAATATATTTGAATGCTGAAATTACCTTTAGCGGCGAAACCAGAGCCAGCTATTAAGTAGCCAGAATGCTACAGTAATTGAATACATGACCATTTCTCTTTTAGCACGTTCTTTGTTCTCTTCTTCTAGAAGTTGCAGACGTCTATTTAGCTTGATTATCTAAGTAAACAACAAACACAAAATACAAAATAGAAATTTAAATGAAGATGGCAATCAGATTCTTAAAAAAAAATAGTACAATAGTTTGGCAAAAGAATTATTACAAATGTGGAAAAGTTTCATTTGGAGCAAATAAGCACAATTATAAATAGAAAAAAAAAGTTACTCATGACAGCTTAAATTCACTAAAATCCTCTTCTTTCCCTTTCTCCAAGTTTCTGAGTAAGAAAGGGTACATGTCCTTCCTTACCTGATTAGACTGTAAGTAAGGACACTGTTGCATACCTCAAGCTATTTTGGTGGAAAAGCTGAAGCACACATTTAGGCAGGCTTACCGCAGCAAAAAGAACATGGAACTCTTGCCCCTTTCTATGCCTCTTCAGTGAGTTTCTTATCATCCAGCCTTGGCTGTTCATTTTTAACTTGGTATAACTGCCTTCTCAGTCCACCTGAGTTACTGAGATGGCCTGACAGCTAACCTATTGCAGTTGCCCTGTGATAGCTCACCAAACCCTTCAGGTCTGAGAGGCTAAGGATTATCCGGCTGCTAGAAATGCTGCTGGCTGACAGCACCATCCTCACACTAAGGGCCAACAACAGCCCCGGGATGGACAACCACCTTGTTTTAAAGCTCATGCTCCTTTAGTGATCTCTACTTAAAAAACACTTTATTTCATCCGATGCCCCTCTACATCTATTTGCCCTACAGAACGAGAACACCAAATATGCCTTCTCCATATGTATGACTCTGGAGGCTGCAAGAAAACATTAAAAATATGCATAAAAATATGAAACCCTATTTCCAAGATACAACTTATTACAGAATACATGAAATATGTGTGTAGAGACACTGTGCAAACTGAAAGCAGCAGTTTCCAAAATGGAGACATCAAACATAGTAACAAAGGTCCTCACAGAGACTGTACTACATGTCAAATGCCAAACAAGCCATTTATGCTGTACTGGTTTGCTAACAAGATTCTTTGTAATGGCCACAATTATAGCGATCCATCTTGGTAACACTGCTTTATGCTGATCAAAGCCAAGTAGATGGTTTAACAGTCTTTAAATCGGCAAAGTCAACAGTGGCTTATTGACTAGTTAGACAGATAAAGTATTTCAATTCATAGGTACCATACAAGAGAAAATGATAAAAATGTTACAAACTATCACTTTAAAATATCACATGAATATTGGATTATATCTTATTTGGTATGTGAAATACCTGTCGTCTTAGTGAAGCTGCATCTACAACAGTCATGTCATCTGACGTTCCTTCAATTGTTGCGTCTATATTTGAAATGCCATACCTAGCAGGTAAGACAAAAAGATAAAAGTTAATATTAAAATAGAACTAAGAGTAACTGCCAAGTCATGTTATGTGTCGTGTAGTGCTCAAAAAAGTATTCAAAAAATTGATGTTTTATAATATAAATTATTAAAATATTTTGCCACTTGAATTAATACTAACAAAGGAAAAAGCAGCAGCTTAAGATGACAACTATCTACAATCTCGGGAAAGTGTAATGTAACTGTGAGAATGAGAAGAAACGCTGATCAAAGATACAAATAAGCACTTAAAGCCAGAGAAACAAGTAATGTTACAAAAGGGTCCCTGGCTGAGAAGGCTTGAGAGCTGCCACTCTAGGACAAACCATCATATAATTCTTACACAAGAATTTTGTATGAAATATGCCCAGATGTAGTTCCATAGGCAAAGGCTCACTGGCAGGGAACGCAAGTGAAATAACTCTAACTAAAAAATGAGAAGAGGAGGAGGAGGAGGAGAAAATGGATAATTTATTTCTCTTCCTGCTCTATTCACATTCCTACCCTGCTGAGTTCCAATTACTTACTCTCTACTGTGTTCTCCCAAAGAAGCAATTATAAAATCTCCTGAATACATCTTGCCACTACATATAAATGCAGAATTGGCTCAATAAGAGGTTATGTATAAAATAATAGTACTGGAAAACCACTAAGAGGATCCAGAGAAAGCACATTAAACAGTACTTTCCATTCAAATGCTGTCACTTCTAAAAGGACACTGATTTAAAAAGAAATGACAATAAACTCCTGAAAAACAAATACACAAATATCATTCCTTCCCTTTGCCTGGATTTTCACATTTTAAAATTTAACTAACAGCTTTACTAAGCTACCATTTATATACTATATAATTCATTCACATGCATATCTATTTTATATTTTTTATAGTTATTTTAGTGAAATGACATGGTAACTTTCCTGAATGAGCAGAAAATAAACTGAATTAAAAGTTACTCTTATGTAATCCACAGAGAGTCTACACATGGATCATTCATTCTAATACTCCCAGGAAGCCCCTATCACAAAACCATTACCTCACAAAGGGATATGAAATAGAACTAAATATTTCATCTTAAAGATAAAGCCGATTCAGAAAATTCTGCTGTTTCAAATATTGCTAAAAATACTACAAAGACTTTACTATGCAAAATGAAATTTAAATAGTAGGCGGTATATATCAACTTTACACAATCTACAACAACCTTTGAATGTTTCTTTTATGGTTAAATTATTTTGCTTTTACATTAACTGCCCCTTTCTTCTTGAAAACAGAGTTGTTCCTGTTGTTAGGTGCCACTGAGTCAGTGTCCGACTCATAGCGACACTATGTACTATGTATAGACGAAACACTATTGTCAGTGCTTCTCTGCAATTCACACGGTTTTCAATGGCTGATTGTTTTTTGGGAGTGGGTTGTCATGTCCTTCTCCCAAGCCCACAGCACCTGATATTCCCAGGCAGTCTCCCATCCAAATACTAACTAGGCCCAACCCTGTTTAGTTTCTCAGATCTGACACAATTAGACACCACAGTGGTACAGCTACAGGTATGGAAACAGAGTAAGTCTTGAAATAGTGAGGGTAATTGCATCAGTTAGAGAAGTAAGCGTCACAGTTTGTAAGTAGATGCTGGAACTATGGTGTTATAAACATGAGTTAATTATTCTTTTTAATATTAAAACAGAAGCTGGACATGGTGGCACATGCCTGTAATCCCAGCACTTGGGAGGTAAAGGCAGGGGGATTGCAAGTTCGAGACCAGAGGCAGTCTGTATAATTTAGCAAGACCTTGTCTCAAAAAGTAAAGAAAATAAAAATAAAAAATAAATTGGGCTGGGTGTGCAGCTCAGTGGTACAGCACCTGCAAAGCATGCAAGTACAAGGCCCTGGGTTCAACCCCCAAGTACCACAAAAAAATAAATAAATAAATAAAACAGAACTATTAGGGTAGAAGATATAGCTCAGTGCTTGTCTGGCATGTTCAAGTCCCTAGATTTGATTCCCAGCATCAAAAAAAAAAAAAGCAACAAACAAAAAAAAACAATTATGGAATGATTAGTGGAAAAACAGGAGTTAAAGATTCCTCTTTTCTATATTTCATCCTCAAAATAAAGCTTTTATTTCTCTGAGGTCACACAGGAGACAAATAATTAGAGAAGAAAAATCAAATGAATGTAAAGGGGATTTGGCTTGAACAAAGAAAATAAAGTATACATGAAAGAAAATACTCAATTTAAATCCTGAATTAAGGAAACTTTTAGGAATCTGTTAAGGGAATCTTCATTTGCAAAGAAAATTAAGGACAAGGCAAAAGACTCCACATAAATAATTCAATTTAAAACAAAAAGCTTTACAAAATTGTTTTAAACTAAAATCTTCCATTTATCAGAACTAAAAAGTCTAAGAAGTGCTAAGTCATACCACAGCCTGAAAACATTTTCACAGAAAGAAAAAGGGATTACACACTTAGGGAAAAGTATGAGGGAAAACCCAGAATGGATTAAGATTGTAAAAGAAATAAGTCAGTAGAGCGGTCAGGGACCAAAAAGGGCGCACTTCCATTCCTCCAATACGTATTTACTTGTTAACAAGAAACTGATGTTTAGCCTTTTCCCTTGTTTCTGAATGTGCCAGCCTCTCCCAATAACAGAAATGATGCTGTCAATTTAAAATCTACTGCTACAGATAATGCATTTCTGCTTAAAATAAACAAAACTGGCTCTGAAAAATTAGAGTAATAGCATCTGTAAATACCAACCAGCCTTTCCTTTTGTTTTCCAAGACCACAGGAAAACTAAATGAGGATTTTGGCACTTGAGAACCTTAACTACTTGCACAAGCCATTCTATCTGCTCTTGTGCATGACAGGAAGAAGTAATTATTCAGGCTAAGCGTGTCCGGAGGTGTGAAAAGGGCAAAAGAAAGAGACAAAGGCTGAAATGAATAGACAATAGAAATGCTTAAAACTGCCTGGCCCTGAGGCCCACACCTGTAATTCCAGTGGCTTGGAAGGTGGAGGCAGGAGGATCACAAGTTCAAGACCAAAGGCAGTCTGCGTAATTTAGCCAGACCCTATCTCAAAAAGTAAACAAAAAAATGGGCTGAGGGTGCAGCTCAGTGGTCCAGCACTTGCAGAGCATGCACGCGTGAGGCCCTGGGTTCAACCCCCAGTACCGCAAAAAAAAAAAAAAAAAAAAAAAAAGTAACAGTATAGGTAACCACACCTAAAAAGAAAATGCTGGACAGAACCTATGTAACAAAGCAATGAACATAAAACAAGATTTAAGATTTTTTTCCTGTTTCAGTATGATCTCCCGTAAACTATTAAAACTGTCCTTAAAATATCTTACTCATCTCACATCATCTTGTAATTATTAATTACATAGCCAGGTGGCCAAATATGACGATTAAACTCCCTGTTCCTACAGAGAGTGCGTAAGGGAAAGCCGGAGTTCCAGCTATAACATAAAGTCATGGCTACTGCATGCATTACATCCTGCAAAATACAAATGCCTTCAACTTTGTATTTCCCCCTGGTAATTACAAAGTCTCAAAAGTTACCTGACGTTGTCATGATGAGGATTAGAAGTGGCGGCAGCAGACCCACCACGCAACACAGGTCTAAGGCAGGATTTTGCGGAAGAAGGTGCAAGACAGAAATCAGGAAACAGAGAAGTGATAAAATAAAAGCAAAAACAAGACAAAAAAATGTCAGACAGAATTCAATGCAATATAATCTCTCAAATACTTCGAAAATCTTTGTCTCATATGTCCTCCATTTCATGATTTTCAAAAATTTGTCTTTTACCATAGGTTGAAAGAAACAAAGGAAACGCGCCACAATAGCACCAATGTGTAATACTTCTTGGTGGTCATACTTTACTAAATTCAAGACAAGACAGCTGTTTAAAAAGTGTAATTCCTCTCTTCCAGTTAGAATAGAAAATCACTCGCAACTTTAAAAGCATATCAAGAACCTGTTAGTAGCACCTGCATGACCATGGTTGCTCATTACTATCAAAAGCTCTATCTCAAAAACCATGAATTTAATGAAATCTCCATTTCTCGTAATTCCTTCCCTCCAACTCATTAATTCTGACTTTTGCCTGACGTCTTCATGTAGCTGTGTCTCATTCAAACTCTCAGCTCTCCACAGAGCCAAGACATGCGTCAGTTTCAGAGGAGAGATCAGGGGACAGATTAGAGCACATCACAAGCAATGAAATGCATCCATCTGTGAGTGAATCTGATCTTGAGACACCCAGGAGTGACATACAGGGCTGCTGGAAATGAGGACCAAGGTGTATGGAAAACTTTGTGGGGTTTTCACTCAGTCTCAGTACATACTTTGGTTCTAGAGGACAATTATTTCTCTACTTAGTAGAGCAATAACTTTTCCAATAAAATTTGTTAAAATCAGAAAACAAAAGCTCTACATGTACACTGGTCAAGTGCACCCAAAATAATCAGCAATATTTACCACCCAGAGAAAGGAGACTGGGCTAGAGGATATGTAAAGATTTTTAAAAATTATTAAATCCTATTTTGAATGTCTCATTCCTTAGATAGATATTTTATATCAAATGTACTATATTTTTCTGAAGTTGGCACTGCCATATAGAATACAACTATTTTCTGGCAACTCAATTTACATATGAAAATTTTAATGTTTAGTTTCCATATGTCCTAAAGCTACATAAAGATACTTCCGGAGTCTAGAGGGCTCACAGACTTTTGGGGGAGATACATTTGACTTTTGTTTGCTGCTGTTGTTAGGTGCCACTGAGTTGGTATCCAACTCACAGTGACCCTATGTACAACAGGCTATGTCAGTGCTTCTCCGCTACTCATAGGGTTTTCAATGTCTGATTGTTTTTTTGGGAGTGGGCTCCTGGGTCCCTCTCCCACGCCTACAGCACCTGGTATTCTCAGGTGATCTCCCATCCAAGTAGTAACCAGGCCCAACCCTGGTTAGCTTCTGAGATCTGACAGGATCGGACACCACAGTGGTACCGCTAAAGAACACTAAAAAATTACATATGCTTGAGATGGGTTTTAAATTCATACCTTACTAACATATTTACTCTGTGAAATTAGGAAAGCTATCAGTTATAGTCTTGAATTACATAAATGTGAGAACGTCTAAAGCCACTGCTGTGTGCTTCATAAAGTTTTTTTTAAATGTATACTAATATGGCCAAGTGGATCTGCCATATTCAACATATTCCACCACAGAGATTTCCCTTGTATGATGCAGAGCTAGAAAATAATAGTTACCTTTCACAACGTATTTCATTTTGTCTTCTCACACTGGCAATTGACACATATGATATAAAAGTAAATTAGACAGGTATTTGGCAAAGTTAGAAACTTTATTCAAGTACCATTTTCTACCATAAGTATGATTTAATACATTAATAAAACTTTAATAGTATGTTTTGTAATCAGAATGGCAAAGGAAGGAAATTCAAGGCTACCAAATTCCAGCATTAACTTGTATATTGATATTTTTGAGTAAATATATGGTCTAAATTAAAAGAATGCCTTCTGATTGGGAGAGCAGGAATTATGGTGGTTTTTTTTTTTTTTTTTGCAGTACTGGAGGTTGAACCCAGGGCCTCACGCTTGCATGCTTTCCAAGTGCTGGACCACTGAGCTTCCCCCACAGCCCCCCCACCCCCCTTTTTTCATTTTTACTTTTTGAGACAGGGTCTTGCTAAGTTACGCAGACTGCCTCTGGTCTCAAACCTGTGATCCTCCTGCCTCCAACTCCCGAGCCGCTGGGATTACAGGCGTGCGCCACTGTGCTCGGCTTGAATTATGTATTTTTTACAAAGAAAAATTACAAATAAATACTATGTCAACTGTATATCTAGGTCTTCAAAGTTATCTATTTATTGGGATTCTTTCCAAAAACAAATCATTCACACATTTGTTTCTTATTCTATTCATTCAAAGCCAGTATGACCAGCTAAGGAGAAACTATTAAAAATAATCAAGCCCTTTCTAAAAATAAAACTTAAGCACAACTCATCTATCAATAATGTTGCTATATACAAGCTACATTTCTCTTTTAAAATGTTAAGATTTTACATTGGAGAATGAGATACACAGCTCTAACAAATGTAGGAAGCCAGGCAATTCCTACTGAGCAAAGACTAAATCATAAAAGCTTTTGAATATTGTTGCCTACTGAGCAAACATCTGGTGCTTTTCCTGGAGGTTTTGATGAAATTTTGACATACCAGTTTTCCAAATGTATAGCACTTATCGGTGTAAATGAACTTCTCTAATGTGTGTGTTAACTCTGTTTTCATGGAGAGCTTGGTTTTGATCTTCTAAATCAAGTTCATTAGGAGTAAAATAAAATATAGTATATAAACCTTTTGAGAGAGTCCCTTAAAGTGTAACTAAAATAGTTCTTATGTTGAGCAGCTGTGAACTGCATTACTTTATAATAAAATAGGCAAAAGGCTTTTTTGTCTTTCTTTTTGTCTAACAGTTCTAGTTTAAATTAATTATACCCAATGTGCTGGCTTAAGACCAAAGATATTGCATTAGCAAAGCAGCCAACAGTAATAAAATAGAAAAGAAAAAATGATGGACGAGCAAGAAACATAAAAGCACTTAAAACTTTATAAGCAGTATCATTTTATAATCATGCAAGAACATTATCCAAATTTCACATTCCTATTTCTTATATCTGGAAAGTCATACTATTTCTCATAGTAGTAACAAAAACTGATTTGGTACTTAAAATTCTGATCAAATATTGTTCAAAATTTAGATCGATCGATGTTTAGAATATAAGAGATTTGAGTACAACTTTAAGAAACTTTTTCAGTAATGAAAGCATATACAAAACTGATGAGAGCAAAATATATCCAGGAGCAAACCATTATTAATAGAACTTTTGCTTAATTAAAAAATCTTTAGATGAATAATTCCTTCCCCAAAAAGGGATTTTAAGATTAGTAATATATTACTATGTATAAAAATAGGATAAAATTTCACTTAGTGTTCCAACTTTTTCATAATAAAATAATACACAAAATAAAATTTATATTAGTGAGATTTCTGATTTCGTGTGTTTGAACTTTAGGCAAATTTTTTTCCATCATAGAGAAATTCTTACTTTGCTCCCTATCACTGCATTTGAACTGTGTATGTGCTGGTGGGAGGGAGGGCAAATAAACTTAAGGTAGTAGGATTCTGTCATCCACCTTTAATTTATTTTGTTGTTGCTGTTAGGTACTATAAGATTTAGAAATAATTTTCTTATTCAAGTATCTTCATTGGACTAGCATTTGATACGATGTACTCTGACCTAATACTCCAGTCTCTTCTAAGGACCTATTATGATGGAAAAGTTAAAGATATCTGATGGAAAATCAATCTGCTTTAAAAAAGAAGGTGAATGGCCGGGCACAGAGGCACACACCTGTAATCCCAGTGACTCAGGAGCCAGAGGCAGGAGGATCCCAAGTTCAAGGCCAGAAGAAGCCTGGGTAACTTAGCGAGACCCCATCTCAAGATAAAAAATAAAAAGAGGGCTGGGGGAGCAGTGCAGTCCAATGGGAAAGCACTTGTGAAGTATGCATGAGGCCCTGGGTTCAGCCCCTGCAGTACTATAAATAAAATAAGGGGAGGTAAAAATAGGCCTTTTAGCACCTTTTAAAGGATCTCTTACTATACTAAATAAACAAACTGAAACCATTTTCTCTGTGTCTTAAATAAAGCTGCGGAAGGGGAGAAGACTGCCCACAAGAATCCAGAAAGGTTGTTGTTTGTTAGGTACCATCTATTCTGTCCGATTCGTATTGACTCTCATAGGGTTTTCAATGGCTGATTCCAGAAAAGTTAAGTACTATTATTTCCTCCTCACTTTTCTTAACAGATATGGAAAAGGAGGCCCAGAGAAGATAAGCAATTTGCTCAAGGCCGTCATGTAATTATTTAGGGGGGTGGTTCAAGAGTGAATCCAACCAATTCCCTGAATGCATGGTTTTTCTTCGGAACCTTGCTGCTTCTGCTAGCTTCCAAATATTCAAAGGTAGTCTTTTAGCTTCAAAGAGCATAAAAGAGACTATAAACCCTTGAAAAAAACCAACCAACTACTCAAACACACACACAAGTACAGTATATACAGTTCCCTCTCCATGCCAAGAGCTTTCTCTATAAGCTCTTTTCAGGGCACCTCGAAGTTCTTGGGCCCATATGCAAATGATCAGATTAGCCCTGGGAAGATTTAGACAGGCTCTGGAGTCAACAAAGCTAAGCAGTACAGACAAGTACTCAGGAGTCATAGTGAAAGAGCTGGGTCTGTGTGAAGATTTAAAGTACTTGGCAAGAAAAAGTCCGTTCAGAGCAAACCAGAAGACACATCAGTTCCTAAGGTACAAAATAAGGTTTATTGGAAAGTTCAGTTTAATTAACTGGGAATTCTCCAAAATGCAAAAATTAACAATTTAATAAAATGACAATGAAAATTCAAACACTGACTCTCGGAAGCCACTAGATAAAATGTTCAGAGTTGAGATGAAACTGACTTTACCTTTCCCAAGCTATGCCAAAAAGCTCTTTCAATTTCATCTTTTTGAAATATTACATAGTAATGAGGCAAGGACAAAAAGTATTTGAAATGATTGCAAAAAATTATTTGCATGAAAAAGCTGAAGTATTCTACTGATGATTTTACTTGGATATGTTCAAAAGTGAGATAAGCTATCAATATTGAAAAAATGCCTTTGTTATAAAAAGGATAATAACAGCTGGGACTTTTAGCATAGGCCTAGAAATCCACAGCTAAGAGGAAAGGGAAAAAATGTACTGGCAGCTGCAATAGTATCTCTTTCTCACACTTGCTTTATTACTTCAAACATATTAGTAGCTTAAGGGATTAAATCAAAACTGACTAAAGAAAATTACTATGCTTCAGTCCAACATCCCTCAGTCAGTCTTACCGAACCACTTTGCATATCCTCAAATGGAATCAAGTACCTGGAAGAGGTCAGCAAAGCCTCTGGGGAAAAAAAAATCATCACACTTCCTGTGTATAGGCACTAAATAAATACTCTGCCTAACTGAAGAAATGCTAATATAATCTCGTGAAATGTGAATTTTGGACAATTAATTTCAAATTAAAAGAAAGCAAAGCAAGCTGTTTCAAACCACTGCATCTTAGAAAAAAACTAGAAGGTGTAAACATAAGAAGACACCACAGTCCACTAAATAAGGAGCCAAAAAATATGCAACAGAGCTGGCAAGAGTCACTGATGGCCAATCACCTGCGATTTTCATCCAGCACATCCAAGATCTGCTGGTAAGCCCTACGAGTGGAAGACTGGATAAGCGACAAAATGCCACGAGCAGAGGAAAGATTAGCTCCGTCTTCAGGCAACGTATGGGGAGGACAGACCCGAGCCTGTTGTGGCGATGGTGTCACACTGTTACATAAGCACAGCAAACGAAGAGAAAAACACTCAAGTCAGATTTGTATAACTTCAGCTGAGCAGTTTTTAATCTTAGCTTTCTTGCCCCCTTTTCCCACCCTTCACTCTCCCCCAAGAAAACAGTCAAACAAAAGACATTAATAAACATTTTGAATTGTTTTCCCAAAACAGCTACAATGTGGCACTTAGAACTGTGTAACCCTAAACATCAAAATAAACAAACTGACTATAAAAGAACAACCTTGGAAAGGGAAGAGAACTAGTGCAATCAATGTATTTAACCAGTAGCTTTGGAGAAGCGGCATTCTTCAGTTAGTGGAGTCTATATTCTGACTCAGTAAACCAAACTTCTAAGCAATAACACTACATTCAACTTACGGATGATCAGAAGAATGGGATTGAGAATTCTGGCATATAGGTGTCAAATTCTAAACACGTGAATCTAAAATTACCCCATGAAGATGCCATTTCAAATACTTCACAGATAAACACAAGGAAGCAAGCTGAGTTCATAAGTAAATGACATTAATATCAAGATGAATTAAGGTCTCAGAAAACTGAAACAAAAGCATTTTGATTGTTTAATTATAGTAAAGCATATGTTCTTTAGCTAAATGACTAAAATATAAACTGTTCTCAATTCTGGGAATACACTGAAAGAAGGCAAAGACACTTCCTAAATTATCAAGATGGCTGATAAACAACCATTTCTGGGCTTCTCTGTGACAGTAATCTTAATCATCCATTCATGCGTGAGCTGAGATTCACAATTTCTTTTGGTTCCCTGCCTACGCAGCCTGACAGTTGGCCAGATTTGAATGAAGCAATTTATATAGTTCTAATCTGAACTCAAGATCTATGTCAGTATTCTCAGAGAGTTGTTCAATACTGGTGCGTGAGGCATCTAACTGACCTAGGGACTTGGCATTTGGTTTGTTACAATAAGAGAACTCTGACACATTAGGCTAAACTTAATCCTTTTATTAAAAAAAACAGTACTTGGGGGCTGAACCCAGGGCCTCACATATACTCTGGAAATGCTGTGCCCCCAGGCCATTTTTTATTTTGAGACAAAATCATGCTAACTTACACAGGCTGCCTCTGGCCTCGAATTTGTGATCCTCCTGCCTCAGCCTCCTGAGTAGCTGGGATTTCAGGCATGCGCCATGATGCCTGGCTTAAACTTAATCTTTGTGTATTATGTTTAAAAGAAAAAAAAAAAAAGAGAGATCAGATGGTGAACTACAAACTGAAAAATCTTTTATTTTGACTATGTAATCTTTTCTAATTTGACATGTAATTTTTAGAGATCACAAAAGTGGGGTAATTTTTGAAAGGGTACTTAATGTCATCTTATTCTCAGAGACTCTGAAAATTAAGAAACAAAATCTTCTCCATAATTTTGGGAATAATTTTCAGTGTCTTCATGATTAAAAGTATAATAAATATGAAAACTGTTTTCCAAAGACTATTTGGAAGACAAAGATCTAAGTTAAATTTTGACTTATTCAGCAACTACTCACAAAGGCTGATTCACCACAGGAATTAGGCCTTAATGCTGTCAATATAAACTTAAATTTTCAGAAGCAGTCCCATGGCTAGACTCTAAAAGTCTGTCCAGAGACTGGCAATCTTTTAGAATTAATATAGGCCGGTGTACCAACTGACCTATAGGACTTGGCAAAACCCATACCAGACAGGCTAAAGCCAGTTTAAAACCAACCAGCGAACCCACCCCAGCACATCTTGGATATAAAGTCTATGTACTAGTCTTGCACTCAGAGTTCTTTTTAAGCAACACAATGAAAACCTTAAGTTTCTGCTGTTTGTGTGAGACAAGGTTGAGCTCACGTTTACATAGTGTCAAATGGACACTTTTGTGTCAATAAAAACATCAATCCATCTTATACTTTTTGTGGTGATTGTTTTTTTGAAATAGTCTTCTTATGTAGTCCAGGTTGGCCTTGCAGTTGCGATCTTCCTGCCTCAGCCTCCTAAGGTGTGTGTGCGCCACCATGCCGGGCACCTTATATTCTTCCTGATAGAACTGCCAGCGTATCTGGCTACATTTACTTAGTCAAGTTTTAACAGAATAATCGGTACTTTGTCTTTGATTTGGGGGGCTTAAATTGTCAACACTTTGTGCATCATTCTTTATCAAAACAGACTAGCCAAATACAACTATATTAAAAACTATAATATTTAGAATTATAATCTTAAAGCAATAATGTCAATGGACTAAATCCAAATCTATGAGTAAAGTTTGATGAAGTTTTCCCTATTAATAATTAAAAGGAAAGAAGGCTTCTTCCTCTGAGGGAAATCATTTTCCTCAAAACTAACCAATAAGGCATTATTTAAATTCTAAATGTGCAAGTGTTTTCTATCTATAAATCAGAAATGAGGTGGTCATCTTATAAAACAGTCAAGCATAAAATAACTTCAGACTAAGAATTCTTAAGATGGAATGAACTAAAGTTTGGATTCGAAAACAATCTATAGGTAATCATCAAGGATTAATTTAAATATATACCAGAAAAATCAAAATACGTTTTCAGCTAGGTGGGGTAGTGCACGCCTGTGATCCCAGCAACTTGGGGAGGCTGAGGCAGGAGGATCACAAGTTCGAATCCAGAGGGAGCCGGCACAACTTAGCAAGACCCTGCCTCAAAATAAAAACAATTACAAACGGCCTGGGGCATGGAGCACAGTGGTAGAGCACTTGGAAAGTATGTGTGAGGCCCTGGGTTCAACCCTCAAGTATACCACCCCCAAAAAGAATTAAAATAAACAAATGAATAAATTTTAAAGAAAATCTATAAAGCCTCTTTCAACTCTAAGATTTACCAGCACATGAACTGGAATATGTTAATAAACAGGAAACAATTCTTTACGTGATCCTCAATTTTTTTTATTTTTACAATTCTTTTTTTTTAATTTTTAGTGCAGGATATAAAACCCAGGGTCTTCTTACACATGCCAGGGAAGCATTCTACCACTGATCTACGATTCACATTCCCAGACCCTCAACTGTAACTTAATAAGAAAACAATATTTATGTGGGATGATAAAGGACAAAATTAAGTCTTTAAAAAAAAAAAGCTTTTTCCTTTCCGTGCTAGAGATCAAACTCAGGGACTCATGCATGCTAGGCACTACCACTGAGCTACATCTCTAACCTATGAAACTGAGTCTTTATCAATCCTAGTAAAGATACTTATTTAATTAAAGACCAACATCAAAAAAGTATCTGGATGTCCAGTTTCTTCTCAAAAGAAAAAAAAGTTCAAAAGTCAGTAAGAAATTTAATTTTTTATTCATTTACACGGCAATCCTCTGTAAGCAGCAAAAACAGAATAGGAAGTATTATTTCTAAACTGACAACCACTCTTGACAATATATATAGATTAAATGCCCTTGACTGTTAACATTTCCATCTACAGAGGAACTGAATGATTGTATCCTAAGTTGACCAAAATTACCTTAATAATTAGAAGCAACAACAGACCAAAAAAATAGCAATTCTTTTTTCTTTTTTAATGCTTTAAGCATTTTTCTAAGTCTTTTTACAAAAAAAACAAAAACAAAAACCTTAAGAACAAAGAATAAACCCTATTTTACCAATCAATCTGACAACACTTAGAATGTCCTCTACTGGTATTTACCATGGAGGAAAACAATATTTTAGAGTTGGGGTTCATCACTGTCTACTCATGTACCCAAGTAAAAGTTAGTGGGTGTTTTTTGTCTGTATTGTTTGATTTTGACAAGTGAACTATTATGAAAAGTAAAAAAGTAAATACAATGTAAAAGCACTGAGATTATTTACACAAATAAAATATTAGTACTTTAATAAAAGTGCACTGATGATAAATTGATCCTAGTAATGTTACAAAACAGAAAAATCTCTACTTTTTTTTTAAGTAAAAGATCAAAATTTTTGAAGAACGCACCCATGCTTACCATGCATTTCATTAGTAATAGCTCTGCCTTGTGCTTTCACAAGCTCTTACTACACAAGAGTTAAGTAAACCATGTTAGTCAATGTCAGAACAAACTTAAAATTTACATGGTGTAACTGTCATTATTAAAAAGTAGGGTTTAGTTCTGGCATAACTGCTTAGTTTCTGTATACCACTGGAAGTCTAAAAAGAGAGAAAGAAGAGAAAAAGCACTACCAATTACATTGCTAATTAAAAGAACCAAAACTTAAAAAAAAAGTAAGGTCAAGGTCAAGTAGCTTTTTTCCTATAGGTTTTCACAAAAATAACATATCTGAAATTATGAGGTTAACCTCTCTGGTGAGGCACTAGCCCCTTTTGAAAAAAAGAGAGAAAAAAACATTCACTGATACACAAAATCTACACTAATTTCTCCTAGAACTTTAAATAGAAAACTAATTTGCTACTACTAGCTGAGGCAATTTACTACTTGGATTTAGCTCAGTGGGTAGAGCGCTGCGCTGCAGTCTCTGAGGTCCCGAGTTCAATTCCCAGCACCGCAAAAATGGGAGAAGGACCTGGCAATCCACTCCCAAGGCAATCCTGAAACAGCCAGCCATTGAAAACCCTATGAGGGTCGCTATGAGTCAGATACCCACTGGCTGGCACCTAACAACAACAACAATAAGATGCATAATAATAGAACCAGAATAAGAGACAAGACACTGGCTGTCAGTGTGGTTTTTTTTCTGTTGCTTAACAACCACATTTAGAGCTTTTTCTTTCTTTTTTCCCCCCAGTGCTAGGCATTAAACCCAGGGCCCTGTGCAATGTAGGTGAGCACTCTATCACCGAGCTCCATTTCTAGCCCCACTGTTTAATTTTTATATTGCACATGAAAATGTTCCCCCTCACGAGAGGGCAGTCACTTCTGCACCTTATTTTGTCACATTTACAGAAAATGTAGATTTAATGATCTCAAGAAATTCTTTTAAGTATAATTTTAATCTATGGAATTGAAACACAAAAAAATAGCTTCAGTGAGAACCACATTTAAGACTATATATATACTCTTTCTGGGTTAAAATAAAACAAGAAAAGATGGTGTGCTGACATTTTAAAAAATAACTGAGATTACTGAACCTGGTTAAGTAGAATCTGCAGAAAACTAATAGGCCAATCAAAGCAAAATAAAGAAAATGGGAAAGGATGCTTAGTCCTTTTTTCTTTCACCAATACCTAAAACCACGGAAAACTTCCTTAGTTGGTCTTTTTCTTTTCCCTTAATAAAGTATATAATGACAGTTGGAGAAGTCTTGAAATAGAACTACTAAAAAGCCAAACAGTAAGGGAATTAGAGTATTATATGGCAATTACCTAGTGAAGTAAATTAGTATTAACATAAGCCTGCATAATTAAAACAACTCCTACTTGTGAAAAGCAGAGCAGATAAAATCTTACGTGTATCCCGGTGCAGAAATCGGTGCCTGGAACCTTGAAATTTTATTTCTTGGGGCAGAATCTGATCTGTGCCACCTTAAATAATAATTATGCTTCTTTTACATATTCAGCTTTTATAATACAAGGAAAAAGCTAGATATGTTTCTACTGTCATAATTCATTTTTGTGCCAACAGGTGGCAATAATCAATCCTATTGCCTCTTCAAAGTAATTAAGTAAACAAAGGCCAATGGCCCTGTTCTTATATCCGTCTGCATTTCTATTCTTAAAGCCACAGAATAAAGTGGAGGCAGTCAAAGGTTCATGTATAATGAGACATAGTCAATCTAACATTACAAAGCAAAGATTAAAGTAGACGGCCAAGAGTTTCATAGTTACTTTAGAAAAGGTAAACTATAGCTGTACAATACTGTTTCTTCTTTACCACATTAACAGGACTGAATACATAATATGCTTATACAAAATTCCTAAGATAAAACAGCAGATCCTTAAAGATGAATTCAACTACAAATTGTAAAGGTAACAATAGTAGAAGGACAAGATTTCTTTATTAAAATAAAGATAACTAAGTATCTTAACATGGCAACATATATAAAATAATCATAAAAAAAGGTATGGTAATGTTAAACATTTCACTGTGAAAACGTACAGTTGAAGATTCATGTTAGTTTTACTAACAAAAATAGGATCTCTAAAATGTGAGATCTTCAGTTTTATTAAACATCTAGAAAATGCCATTAAGGCAATCTAAAGGAAAAAACTCAAATATTAGGGGGCACTATTAACCTTTTGTGTTATAAGAACTTACATTAATGCATAAGTGCAAAAATATCTAACTAAGATAATTATACTTCACAGGGCCAGTTTTCATTCGTATGGCATTTCCTTTATTTTCAGCTAACGTCAGCTACTAACACCACTTCGTGAAAAAGTGATGTTATACTAAAAATAACCCTGTTTTGTTTTACTGATATGATACCGATAATAAGGACCTAAGTGGTAGGCCACATCTTAGTAGAAATGTTTAATAGAAACCTTTGTTGCCTTAAAAATATATACATACTACAAGCAGAAATTAACCAAAGCCTTTAGGTATTTATCTTAGCCATAAATTATGTGGCCTTTCACTATTTGTATGATATATTTGGAAATAGTCTAGAAAAAAGGATTTCATGGGCTTGTTGACATCACATCTCCCAACCATACTAATGATGATTGTGATTTTCAGACTTAGTTTCTTTCTATGTAACCCTTCAGAGTAAATACAACTACTTTAGGAGACATCTCAAGATGCTCCAAGAAATCAAAGCAGTTATAGTTCTCCCTTGTACCTAACACAAGAAAACAGATTTTCAATAAAGCAAACAAGTAATTTACACTGAAGCTAGAACTTCACTGATTGGTTGGAAATGCCAGTGAACCTGCTTGTAACACTTGTTTTACAACAAAGTTAAAAACATGAAAGTCTTTCTTTCCATCCTGCTGCTACACGACACACCTATACTCTTTATTTAGTCAGGTCTAAACTAGAACTTAATGTGGTATATTGTAAATCAAATATTGTACTGTGCTCTAGTTACTTTGTGCACAAAATTAAATGTTTTGCTTTTATCTCAATTCGCAAGCTCTCAGAAGATGTATCATCTCCTGATTCTTCCAGAGTTCCTAGAGAAGCTAACAGGATGCTTGATGTCCCACAGAGTTCCTGATGAATTCATGGAAACTGACCAAAAACATGTATGAGGAAAAATATTGTTTCATATAAAAAAACTGAGTGTATTTTAAAAGGCATCATTGCCAATGGCTTTATGATTTAAAATTCTGAGCAAGAGATATTTTATTTGTAAAAATTAACTGATTTTATTAAACCAATAAAGAGTACTTGCCTGATCTGAAACATCTCATAGGTAGCGTCAAGATCAGGGTGTGAGAACACAACCAAACGAGAAAGAAAGGTTTAAACAGTCCTTTAATAGACTTTTTTTTTTTTTTTTTAATGAAAGGGACCAAGTAATTTACAAATGAGTTGGTAGAAACCTAAAATATACATCTGTTAGTAAGATTCTACCACAGCTCATTGGAAACAGAGCCGGAAATGACTAGTTCACAATCCTTTGACAATGTTAAAAACTTAAAAATAAAGACATTGTGCTGTTTTCCTTTTTTATTTTTTGTTCTATATGCTAAACATTTTTGAGACTGTATATAACCGAGCATTTACATTAACTTTTCTTAAGTATACTTTAGAGGATATTTCTCAGATTCACAAATCATGCTTAAAGAGTATCAGACACATAGAAAAGGATAATGTTGCTGAAAAATTCTCAGAACTAACCATATGGCTAGGTTTTGCAGCTATAAAAAGTACTATAAAAATATAAAATTGATATAAATACAAAACGGGTTTCAAAAACCATTGAAAGTTAATTATTCACAGAAAGATGTATACAGAAAATATACAGAGAAAATTTATAAAGACAATACAATGCTTAGCGGATCTACTCACATGGAATCGTTTCTGACCAGCTGTCCATTTTGGCGAACAGCATTTTCACTCATAGAGCGCTCTCTTTTTAGCCTGCCAACTGCACGGATCTGTTAAAGAACAAAGAAAGAGAAGGGAACAGAAAGTATTCTTAGTAGCCTAGTAGCTATTTAACTTCAAAAGAACCTCCAAGTCTACTCACAAAAATTACAAAGAACTAAGAAAAGACAACCAAGAATTGCTGCCAGGCATGTACATTATAGATAGACTTGTTTTTAAAATCCACATTTATTATAATGCAGCTAAACTTAGGAATGCCTGTTTTAGATAAAAGCTACCCTAATTTCTTTTAAAGTAAGGATCAGTCTTGCTTGCTACAACTGTCCTCTGTTGGGATCTGCAGGGGCCTGGCTCCAGGACCCCCTGAGACATCTAAATTGTAGGATGCTCAAGTTCCTCATCTACAATGGCATAGTATTAGGCACATCCTTCTGTATACTTTAACTCATCTCTAGGTTACTTACAATACCTAATGGAATACAACATAAATGCTATGTAAATAGCTAGCATGCCCTGTTATTTAGGGAATGATAACAAAGAAAGAAGGCTGTACATGTTCAGTACAGATGCAACTATCATAGGTCCAACTACATAGTACATGAACAAGGCACAACACGAGCAATAATCAAACAATGGGTACTAGAGGGAGTCTGAGGGAGGATCTGTAAAAAATAATAATGATCATCATAATAAAACAGATGAGTCAGTTTGGAGCCTTCCCAAAAGCTTTTAAAGGTTACCCCCCAAAATTAAAGTAACTTACAAGCAACTATATATAAAATTAAACATGTCCACAATCAAGTACATTTTATTCATGAACAGTGAGCAGTACTGGGTTGCTTTGTAAGAATCTGACTGATACTTGCCTTCCTACCTACTACAGAGTTGTGGCTGCTTTCCTTAAAGTAGAATAGCTCTTCAATATGGCAGGGATCTATTAAATCAGAACTATTTCTGCTGACGGCTGGGATTTAGCTCAGTTGGTAGAGCCCTGCGCTGCAGTCTCTGAGGTCCGGAGTTCAATTCCCAGCACTGCAAAAGTGGGAGCAGGACCTGGCAATCCACTCCCAAGGCAATCCCAAAACAGTCTGCCATCGAAAACCCTATGAGGATCGCTATGGGTCGGATACCGACTCAATGGCACCTAACAACAACAACAACAACAATTTCTTCTGCTAAGTGGGGAAAATTAAGATTAAGCAGGCCAGGAAGCAATAGAAGACAAATGTCTATGACCTCAACATAGCCTGAGAAGCTAGAAGACATTAATTCTACTGCTACTTTTGCTATTTGAAATCTGACTGAAAATACATCTTAATAGGGACATTAACTTGATATTGCTGTCACATGAAGGCAAGTGACTTTAGACAAAAACTTTTTTTTTTTTTTCTTTTACGGTACTGGGGCTTGAGCCCAGGGCCTTGAGCTTGAATACTTTGCAAGTGCTGGACCACTGAGCTGCTCCCCCAGCCCCCCCCCGCCTTTTTTTTTTTTAAACTTTTGGAGACAAGGTCTTGCTAAAATACACAGACTGCCTCTGGTCTCAAATTTGCGATCCTCCTGCCTCTGCCTCCTGAGCTGCTGGGATTACAGGTTGCGCCACTGCGCCTCACTATAATGATTTCTAATATGAACCTGTATACTGGAATATAAATGAATTTAGACATTGTTGGGAGTGGTAAAAAACAAAACAATCTTTTAAGTATTTTTACCATTTTGTTTAAGGTAGTAGCGGTAGTGTGTGTTTTTCAATTGAAGTTTTTCACTGTCATTCAGAACCATCCCACAATGATTAGCTTCAAACTACTTCTTGGAAGTCAGCTTACACTGTCTTCTGTGTCTAGTTATAAAGTACATAGCAGAAGACATACGTTGCACATATGCATAAAATTCTCCTTTAATATGCTTAAACTCCAAGTTATATTTGATTATTCATAAGCTCAAATAAATGTCCTTTAGGCTTCTGTTTCCTGCCCCTCTAGATCTAGGCTAAGCCCATGCCCCTTTAAGATCCTGTTCAGAAGTCTTAGCTTTTGCCCCCATGACTCTTATTTTCTGTGGGACTTTTACCGGAGAAAAGGGAAAAAGCAAGAGGTAACGGGAACAGAACAACTCGGATGAACATCCTCTCCTCTCAAACATGTTCAGTGTCCAAAATTTAAAATAACGAATGATGGGAAGAACAACTGAGTGAGTGATTAAGGGTTGGTTGCTAAGATATGATGCCAGAGTCCAAATCCTTGGCTTGGTCACACTGCTCAAGGTGTCAAATCTTATAGGCACTATTTTCTAATTCTTTTTCTTTTTTCTTTCTTTCTTTCTTTCTTTTTTTTTTTTTTTGCGGTACTGGGGGTTGAACCCAGGGCCTTGCGCCTGCATGCTCTGCAAGTGCTGGACCACTGAGCTGCGGGCCCAGCCCATTTTTTTTGTTTTTTTTTTTTTTTACTTTTTTTTGAGACAGGGTCTCGCTAAGTTACGCAGACTGCCTCTGGTCTCAAACGAGATTCTCCTGCCTCCGCCTCCCGAGCCGCTGGGATTACAGGCGTGCGCCACCACGCCCGGCCAATTCTTTTTCTTCACTGCTCTCCCTTAGTCCTCACTGCACAATCTCCCTGTGGTTCCAGCTGAGACTCCTTTTGAGAGGAGGTAACTTCAGGGTCGAAGCCTCTTCTCTCTATTCTCACTGTTGGATCGACTGTATGAACCCCAAGAGTGGTTATGATTCAGGTATTTGACAGTTTCATGTCACGCAGTTCACATGGTTTATTGCATAGCTACTCTATTAATTTCCTACAGACAGAATTTCCAAGTAGTGGTTTTGTGCTACCGTTGCTTTCCAAATATTGGTAGAGATTAAACATATTAATTTCCTCTCTTTCAGCCAAGCTTCTGAATTTTATAAACTTCAATGGAGCTAGATTATTGGTATCATGTAGTAAATCTTCCTCATAGGCTCACCTGGACTCTTTAAACCAGTTTAAGAACTTAAGCGCAGCTGCTTTCTACAAATTTATCCCTTACACCAGTCAGGTTTTTAAATAATTTTATAGCCTTTCCCATAAGCCTTTCCCTGAAAGTCTCTTTTCTTGATGTAGGCCAAGCTGTTCTCAGGTAGGGACGATTTCACCCTGTAGGTGACAAGTAGTAATGACTGTAGACATCATTTTTTTCAACTGTGGTAAAATACACACAATATACAATTCCTTATTTTATTTATTGTAATGCAAGACTGAGGGTGTTGAACTCAGGGCCTTGTGCACACCAGGCAAGTGCTCTACCATTGAGCTGTACTCTCAGTCTTACTTTTTTTTTCTTTTTTAAATCTGGAGACAGGGTATCACTAGGTTGCACAAGCTGCGTCTAGCCTTGAACCTGTGGTCCTCTTCCTCTGCCTCTGCCTCCCAAGTCACAGGGATTACAGGCATGCACCACAGTGCCTGGCTAATTTTAACTATTTTTAAGTGTGTAACTCGGGGGCATTTGGAGCATTCACAATGTTGTACATACACCACCACTGTCTTGTTCCAGAGGACTTCATTACCCCAAAGGAAATCCCATACTGATTACGCGGTCACTCTCAATTCCACTCTGTCAATCCTCTGGCAACCACTAGTCTGCTTTCTATTTCTATGGATTTGCTTATTCTGGACATTTCAGGTAAGCAGAATAATATGCTACATGGCCTTTTCTATTTGGCTTCTTAAACTCTGCATGTTTTCAAGATTCATCCATGTTGTACAACGTTTAAGTACTTCACTCCTTTTCGCTGAACGACAGTCACTGTACGGACATACCACACGTTGCTTATCCATTCATTAACTGACAGACATTTCTGTTATTTCCATCTTTTAGCCATTAGAGGCACTTTTGATTGTCGTGACTTGGAGGATGCTACTGGTACCTTGTAGCTAGAGATCAACAATGTTGTTAAGAGTATGCTAAGAATGTTAATAATTCTCCAGTCCAAAATGTCAAGAAAAAAAGAAAAAAAATCCACCCTGTCCTCTATGACAGAATAACTGCTATAAAGCAAGTGATCTTATTTTATACATTCTGAGTAGAGTATGGATGACTCGTCAATGTTATCAGCAGTCTGGGGCCTACTGCCCTCTATTTCAGTATATTTCTGGCAGGTGCAAGAAATCTGGCTCCCTGCCCTCCTCCTTGGTTAATCATTTCCTGAGGGCTACCCGACTCTTCTTTAAACTTCAAGTATAAATCATCAACACTGCTTTCCTTTCAATAGGGAGCTGTTACTAATCTCTAAATCTCCTGTCTTGGGCCTCAGGATTTGGCTCCTGCTATAGGATTTTAATTTATATACATCGAGATTTTAACCTGAGTTTTCACAATAATCTTATGTACATATCATTATTCTTATCTTTATTTTTAGATAAACCTTAGAAATTTTAAATAATTTGCCCCAAATTATGTAGCAAGTGGCAAGGTTGGCATGCAAAATTAGGTGTAACTCTCAGCTTAGTTTATTCATCCCAGGGTTATACACTCTGGGCCTTTATCACATTTCGTTAAATACCACAATTAAGGCAGCACTGAACCACATACAGTCTACTGATGGCAATCGTAGTAAACTTCTCTTTATTTCTTAAAGTAATCACTTAGGAAAGTGCTTGGGTTAGTTTTAATCAGTTATTTGCACTGGATAGGCAAGTTTCTAAAATAGTTACAAGAAGAAAAAAAATCAAAAAGAAAATCAAAACCCAAGGTATACCAAAGGATCCTTACTATAAGACAATGCTTTTCACACATATAATTCCCATGGGGAACTCTGGGGATCTAGGATGCTGGACCTCTAACTGGGAGTATGCTGTGATGTCTTTTGCCTCTTGTAGCCATCTTTATAATTTTCATTATTCTTTGCTATTAAATATTAAGGAACTTTACATCTTCTGTGTGCATTGATGTTTTTCCTTTTCTCAATCACACCACTGTCCTGCTATGATTAGGCTCACAGCAAACTTTCTGTGAGCAGGAACTCTGTGTTATTCACTCTTGTACTGCACAATGTCACAATGTCTTATACACAGGGGGTCAAAATTTTGTTTGTAAGTACGTAACATCTTGCAAGTATCCTGGTGCTTTTCTGTCAAATAAACAAACACTCAAATTTAGTCCTTTTCACTAAGCAAAAATTTAGAATGTTCAAACTGGCATTTATGAACATATTATCTCAATTATCTCAGCAGAAACTTAGAAGCTAAAAAAACACCAACACCTAATACTAAGAAATTGTGTGGCCTCAGTTTATAGGAGTGATTAACTCTCTTTGGAAAGGACTACATGAAAAATGAAACTAGACACAGGCAGGAACAATTTTAATAAGTGCACACTCTTCATATTGCCCTCATAACATGTTAGAAGTTCAGAAGCTATAATGAAAAAGATGCAACTATATAAATCATCAAGAAAAGAAAATTCAAAAAAGATTAGTCTTCTGGGTTCGATCCTTGGCACCACAAAACTAAACAAAATAAGACTGATCTTGAGTTAATTGCAGAGGCAAGAACCAAACTCTACCACTAATACCGTATTAGTCCATACTCCTATATTTAGGTTAACAGGATATTGATGTTATATGTGGTACCAGTAACTACCTCAGTAGAAAGCTTTTACCAAGTAGTAAGAATTGGTAGTGTGAAGGGAAAAAGTTTTTTAGCTCTGTTTGCCAGACTGATTTTATAACAAAATGATGCACTAATTTTCTTCTATTGGAAAACTTTCCTGGGCTGGGGATGTAGCTCAGTAGTATAGAGCTTGCCTAGCATGCATAAGGCCCTGAATTTGATCCCCAGCACTGCAAAAACAAAAACAAAACTTTCCAGCTTTCTTTGTATCATATAAGATATAATAGCTAGTCATAAAAATTGTTTCTTCAAGACTAAGCAATGTCAATAATACTATTCATGAGAGCTTCACTTTCCTGATGCATAATATTTAAGTTAAAAAAATATAGCATAATATCTTCTTGGGGGAACTTTTAAATCAAGTGATAGAAATCAATATTCCATATGGAAAGTTTTCATTATAATGGTTAATGATATGATTCATAGCCTCTTAACTACTCCTTAACTTTTACTTTTGCCTATATTCTTTCAAATACAATTGAAATTTAAAAATCCACTTACTTCTTCATTTTGAGGAGTTGGAGGAGGTCTTTCTAAATCCAGAAAATCTAGTGGTCTTTCACTTAGTGTAAGTACACGAGGTGGTGTTTTTAGCGCAAGAGGTTTAAAGGGAGTTGACTGAATAAGGTCAAGATCTGCCGGTCTTGAAAATGAAACATCTTCATTATTTCCTAGGAGGCAAAAAAAAAAAAAAGGTAGGTTTTTAAAAGGTAGTGGTTTTGTTAATATATTTACTTTCTCACATTGGTATTATAACATACATAATAGCATTAGTTTCTTTAAAACTATGCTTTGGGCATAAAAAATTGATACTTCACTAATATTTAATATTGTGAGACAGAAATTACATAGTATGTACATATATGAAAAAAACAAAACAAAAAAACCCACCCAAACCTGGTATCCACATATATAAGGAACTCTTACAACAACCAATTTTTCAAACTGGTAAGGTATTTGAATAGATGCTTCAAAAGGAGATAAACAAATGGCCACAAAGCGTATGTTTTGAACATGCAAATGTTCAAAATTATTAATCATCAGGGAAATATGATAGGAATGCAATATAGTACAAAGATTTGGAAAAGAGCCTGTAACATTTGAAAGAGAGAAATATAAGCTGGGCATTGTGGTACATGCCTATAATCCTAGTTACTCAGGAAGCTGAGGCAATAGAATTGAAAGTTCAAGGCCAGAGACAGCTTTCACAATTTAGCAAGACTCTGCTTCAAATTTAAAAGGGGTTGTTGGTGCAGATTAGTTGTGAAGCATTTGCCTAGCATGTATGAATTTGTTGTAACAACAACAAAAAAATAATAATGAAGCTGGATATGAGAGCACACTTGTAATCTCAGAACCTGGGAGGCTAAGGCAGGAGGATCACAAGTTCAAGGCTAGCCTGGGCAACACAATAAGACCCTGCCTCACAAAACTCAAAGTTAACTATAACTCAGCAATTTCACTTCTAGGGATATGAAGATATGTGTTCTCAAAATGACTTGTATATGAATATTCATACCAACCTTATTCCTAAGAGTCTCAAAAAGGAAACTCAAATGTCCATCAAATGGAAGGATAAGCAAATTATGGTACATCCATACAATGGAATATTATTCAGTAATTAAATCGAATGAAAAACTGATATATTCAAAAATGTGGAAAAATCTCAAAAACATTACATTGAGGAAAAAAAACCAGCAGTATATACTGAGTAATTCCATTTATATGAAACTTGAGGGAAGACAAATCTAATCTTTGCCTACAGAAAGGAGATCATGGTTGCCTAGAGTTGAGGAGTTAGGACTCACAGAGCAGGGGTACAAGGAAACTTTCTGAAGTAATAAAAATATTCTGTATCTGGACTATGTTTGTCAAAACTCATTTTAAGTGTACACTTAAAAAGCATACATTTTGTGTGTGTAAAACTTCAGTAATTAGTTATTTAAAAAAAAACTGCTTGAAATTCAGACTACTGTAATGAATATAAAATTTAAAAGTTGCATCTCCTAACTCATCTTCTAAGTCATATTTTGAAAAACCCACCAGGCTTCATAAAAAAATATAAAACAAAGATTTATCAGGCAGGTTTCCAGACAAACATGAAGTACCTGTCACAACAATCCTCTCTGGAACTTGCATTATCACACTGGCATTTGGAACTCCTTCTTGGAATCCTTGTTCCAGATCAGCATTTGGCGGTGCTACTTTTAGTTTTTCCGGGACCCTCATGCGCTGACTAATGCCTTCAGTGTATTCCATTTCATATTGAATTCGACTAATTTCTGCCATCTCAGCAGCAGTGGGAGAAGGGAATGCTGCCCCACTCACCCTGTGGGAGAAAAATTTTAAGACAGGGTTACTGGGTATTAGAAAGTCAGACTCCTCCATGCTGAGATGTCAGAAGACAATACCTTAAAACAGAGCAAAAGGAAACTTCTCAGTTGCAAGTACTGAACACATACAAAAGAAAAACAGAAGACTGAAGAAAAGGTTTTCATCAATATAATGCCTTATTATTATCAGCTGAAACTGCACCTTAAGGGTATTGCTTAGGAGTAAATTTTTAAAATTACTATATAACCACAGTACAAATGTTCTCTCTCTCTCTCTCTCTCTGCATGCTCCTTATAATCAAACTCTGAAATAAAGTTTAAATTAAAAATTCCTAACTGGGGGACTGGGCTGTAATTCAGTGGTAGAGTGCTTGCCTAGCATGAACGAGTCCCTGTGCTCAATGTCCAAAACCACAGTGAAAAAAATAATCATTTGAGAGAAACCTTAGAGACCTCAAAAAAAGGAAAGTAAAAACCACCATCATGCATGAAAAAAAATAAAAACTTTTGATAATGAAAATCAGACTCCAAAGGTAAGTTTAAGTCTGAATTTACCAAAAAGATGTAACGTCCCCCAATATCACATAATACTCAAAACTAAAACCTCTAACTGAACATATTTGATGAATGAGATGCAATGAATACCAAGTACATAATTCATATCGACAAATCCTTAAAGCATGCGTTCATTTTTTGAGAGATTAGAAGTTTTATGTTATTAATTTATATTTAACATATTACTTTTCGTTTATTTGGTTGGTTTTTTGAGACAGGGTCTCATCCTGTAGCTGAGGCTGACTTGGGACTTGCTATGTAGCCCAGGCTGGCCTCAAACTCACAGCGACCCTCCTGCCTCAGCCTCCCAAGTGCTAGATTAGAGGTGTGTTGCCACCACCCCCAGCTTACACGTATATTTTCTAAAAACATTAAATGCCTTTTGAGGAAAGACAGTACAGATACACTCAGTAACTTTCTAAATTAGTAAGGGATCCACAGTTCCCAGGAAATGCAGTAGAAAGAATGCTGCGCCAAAATGCAAAATGCTGATATGATAAAAGCATACAAAAGCATAGTAAGGCTATAGCAAACAGCTTTCAAGCCACTGTCTCTGAAACCTATAATACCAGCTCAACTGAAAAAAATTTCACTGACCTTCCTAGTGGAGTGTCACTGCTTGTTCTTTTACTCATTTTAATACAGTAAATACACGTCTACAATAGCTATTAAAATACTGCCACCCTGTCGTTCAGTTTACTTTACACAACAATTCCCCTACAGATCTGAACTGTTTTTGGATGTGTACATAACAACACGGACACTGCTTTTCCAGCTGTAAGAAAGAAAGAATAAAAATCAGTATCTTAACAATTCATTTTATAAGAAAACTATGAATAAAAGTAAATATGTACTTAAAATTGTTTTTGGCCTTGGACATGGCTTGGGGCTTGATCAGAGAAACCATTTCCTAATCTCTTCTAAACAGTTATTTTATAGTACCTCAAACATCATAAATGTGATTTTCAGCATAGTCACTGTTTTATGATTCTGCAAATATAGTAAAAAAAAAACTGTATCAAGTGTATACGCAAATATGAAGTCAAATTAAAAATTTGATGTGTAAGCAATGGTTTCCTTAAAATGAAATAAAGTTCAAAACTCAAATTACATTAAATTTTTGGCAAAAGATATTATAAGTCAAGGGCAAAATTAAGACCAATATACAAGTCTTAATCATAGCTAGAGTATTTCTTAAACTCCATGTCAGAGATGTACTCTAGACCTTAAATTCCACCTCAGCAAGATGCTTAGGAGAATTCTTGGAGATTCCTTAGTACGCTGAACCTGGTTTGAATATGGATGCTAACTCGCTGCTTTTTTTCTTTACTAAAATGTTTGAATTTTAAGGATTTTGCATGCAGATGGTTTAAAGACTAAGAAAACAGAGCCAAAAGAGAAAATTTTACTTACCAATGTGAACCAACTACTGCTTGTTGTTTGGCACTATCTGCTTCTGCGCTTCATATTAAATCCTTTAACTTCCTTCAATGTACATGTGCTGGATTTAGAGCCTATTTTGTCCCTGGGGAGAAAAACAGGGGCTGATAAACTAGATGACTCCAATATTAGGCATTCAGCTGGAAATTTTCAAATAATGAAAGTCACAAAAAAAATTGCAACTTTATAATAAGAAATGAGCAAAAGAATAAATAAAAAAAATTAAGGTTACCACCAACTTTAGTCCCACAGACAAGGCCCTATGATCATTCATTACATAAGGCACCACTAAAGGCCAACTCTATCTTTCCTTCTAATTTGTATTTTAAAAAAAAATGGCATATGAAAAATATCTTTAATGCAGACACACACACATACACACACACATATATAATACACGTTGTTTAAATTTTCATTCACTTAAAATGTTTTAAATATGGAATCAGTAATAAATGAACACTGTTATTGTTAGGTGTCGTTGAGTCATCTCGGACTCATAGTGACCCTCATAGGTTTTTCAACGGCTGATTGTTTCAGGATTGCTTTGGGAGTGGATTGTCATGTCCTTCTCCTGTAAATGAACACAGTATACAAAAATATATAGAGAGGGCCAGGTGCAGTGGTAGACACCTATAATAACAGTACTCAGGAGGCTGAAGCAGGAGGATTTAGAGTTCAAGGCCAGCCTGTTTACATAGTAAGACACTGTCTCAAAAATAAAATAAAATTTAAAAAACAGTCCCACCTAATCTTATCTTCAAGCACCAGGTCTCCATGGGCAACCTCTATTATCAATTTTTGTGCTTCATTCTAGATGAGATACTTTTTGAATACTTGTGTACTTGAAACACAGTCAAACTTTATATTCAGAAATAACACTGTAAAGACATATCACATATGAATGATAGTCTTGCAACATTGTAAATCAAAATGAATTTTTTTTTTTTTTTTTTTTTTTTTGGAGATTGTGTCTCATTAAATGTTGCCCAGGCTGGCATGGATCCATGATCCTCTTGCATCTGCCTTCTGAATGTTAGGATTACAGCTGTGCGCCACCCTGGCTCATTTCAGTCTCTTTACTAACCTTCCACTAGTATATCTCATGGATCTCAATATTTCATTCTATAGCAACATTTTTTCTTGTGAGAATCTGAGTTTATAAAGCATGTACTTAGAACATAAAGACACTGGAAAGGCAACTTTTGGAAAAAGTCAATTTTCTTGTAGTTGAATTACTTAAAAAGTAAATGCAACTTTTCTACTAAGATTTAACACTACTGTCTCAGTTACTGGTTTTTCTGTTTACATAAAACATCAGAATTGAATTGTTTCTCTCCCTCATTAGACTGTAGCACTTTGGGTAACATCTTCCAGCAACAAATAAACTTTTCGTTTGGGGCTAAGATAGTAATTCCACAAGTTTTGTCACTTAGAATCTCCTAGGCATCCAGTATAGTTCTCTATTATGTAACTAACAAGAAAATCTCTCCCTTGGAATCATAGATGATTTCAAATCTCCCCTTTCTAAACCCAGTGGTTCCGAAACACCTACCAACTTCATGGGCTCTCCCTCAACACACACACATTCAAATACTACATCTACTCTTAACTACATTTAAGGGTAGGGTTTAGCTCAGTTGGTAGACTGCTGCTCTGCATTCTCTGAGACCTTGAGTTCGATCCCCAGCTCCGCAAAAAAATGGGAGGACTTGGCAATCCATTCCCAAAACAATCAGCCATTGAAAACCCTGTGATGGTCACTGTGAGTTGGCTCCCACTCAAAGGCACCTAACAACAATAACAAACACTTAATTTCTTCTTTAACTTGACTCTTTACATTTTTAACTAAATATTTTAATAGGAAATTTTATATCAATACTTTAAATCATGGACTTGATGTATAAATACATGTAATATACATAAAAACTATTACCAAAAACCCTTTATTCACATACCACCTAGAGTCAAGTCACATACCGCTGGTAGAAAGTGTACCAATTTGGGGACACAATGATTCAAGCCCAACTTTCTCATTGGGTTTATTAGCACACTGGAACTCAGGAAGCCTAGAAAGTCACAGAAACAACTTGGGTCAAATTAATTGTGGTACTAAAGATTTATATAATTCTCTGGTTGCAAAAAATGATCCCAATTCTTTAACACCTACTGTGTGGACCTAGTTCAAGTTTTTTGTTGTTGTTGTTTTTAATCTAGGTTACCCTATTTTAATTCTCCTTCCAAACAATTACACTTATAAGAATGGATGTATTAGAAAACCAGGTTGTAGCAATCCAGAATTTTGTTTTTTAAGAAAAGTCACCGAAAACTTTGAAAATATCTATTAACCGCAGAAAAATTTCAATAGCAGAAGGGGGAGAGCAATGGCTAAACTTTGCAACACTAAAATGGGCCAGTCCTATCAGACAGGAAGGGAAAGAATTTCCTTTGGAAAGCATAGTAGAAACTTACTTAAAAAAAAAAAAAAAGCTTACATTAAGAAATAACAAGGAAAACAACACTGATGAGAGACACGCCAATTCATAGGCCTTTGAAACAAAAAGTCGCTTCCTCAAACAATTTAATTGCATGAAAAGACTACCAAGTACAACTACATGTCCTAATTTCCCTAAGGGTTTTCTTTGGGGATTTCATTAACCAAAGGGATTGAGGCAGAAACAAATGTTTTTCATCCAGGGAGTGAAAATATTCATGGATCACTGTAAGTGTCGCAGCGGGAGGCCTGCACACACCGGGTTCGGTATTTGGCACAAACTTTTTTTTTTTCATCCTCTGCAATGAAAAGGTGACCCCACTGTCCCCCCTCTCCCCACCAGGTTTTAACTTGGTGGGACGCAGCCAGAGGGCTTTCTTTTGCCACAGCCCCGGGACTGTTCAGCCGGACGAAGGTCAGAGGCTCGAAGGAACGCGAACCCGAGCCTCCCGGCTCCTGGAGGGAAACCCGCGGAACAGCGCCAGCATCCGCGCCGGCGAGCAAGGATGCTCGGGGCGCCGGGGCCTCCAGGGGCCCGCGGGCGCCGCGACCCGGGCTTCCCGCGCCCCCTTCTTTCCGAACGCGCATTTTCACCACGAAACAAAAAGCTACTTCTCCACACGGCCGGTTCAAGGTCACACCTGTGAGGTGTCGCGGCCTCGCCTGGGAAGGAGGAGGGAGGACGACAACCCCACCCCCACCCCCGGCCTCGGGCTCGCAGCTTCCTCGGGTTCGCTACGCCCCGGGCCCTGTTCGCTCAGTAAACCCCCCATGTTTACAGAGCGAGATGCCGAGCGACGAGGGCCGAGCAGGCCGGCCCGACCTACCTGCAGCGCAGGCCGCTCCTCCCCCGCGCCCTCCCCGGGACCCGAGGGGCTGGGGCTTTCAGGAGAGGCCGCGGCGGAAGGCGAGGCCCAGGGGACGCACACCCCCCGGGGGAGCCCGGCCTCCGCGGGTCCCGCTGCCTGCGCGGGGTGCGGGGGCGAGGCCGCGACGCTAGGCCCGCAGAGACGCTCAGGCGCCGGTCCCGCCTGGGGGGACGGCAGCACTCACCCCTGGGCCCGCCGGAGAGCCCCCCGAGAGGGCCGTCCCCCGCCGGCTCCGGGGCGCTCGCAGAGGCCGTTGGCCGAGCGCACCGAGGCGCCGGGGCAAAGCACCGGCGGAGCGGCCGCAGCGGGCCGGGCCAGACGCGAGAACGGCCAGGAATGGCCCCTGGCGGGAGCCGTAGCGGAAATAGAGTCTCGGTCATGTGACGCGCGAAAGGGCGGATGTTCGCTTCACGCACGGGAGCTGTGGGCCGCGAGACGCCGGCGGGAGGACATGATTGTTGTGGGCAAACGCGCCGATCGGCCGCGGGGGTCATTTGAGGTCCTTAAATTGGTTGGTGCTTTGGGATTACTAGATTTCACGGTTTTTAAGAACCTCGTCTTTGTAAGGTAAACTTTTAGTAGCCGGTTAGGGTAACCTTTCCAGGACCACCTGCATCAAAATTTGTGTGGTGTGAGGCCGAATCTGCGTATCTCCCCAAGTCTGGTGGGGGGGTTATTCTTATGCACTCTAAATTTTGATGACTCTTTTAGCCCTCGCATTAAGAACCCCGGAAAAGGAGGAGTTAAATGAGGTTTCGTGGCGTTTAGGAACCTTGTTTAGCTTCCCCATCTCCTAGTCAAGCCACCTAATTTCTGACTTTCCCCTCTGGAAATTTGGGGCCCAGTGCTGGAAAGCTAGTCCTGTCCTCACTGATAACAAAGACAGATCAGATCGAAGCCAAATCAGGAAATACTGTGTATGCCTCCATTTTCACAATCAACCCAAGATAGAGCCGGCTTTCATAGCCGCTTGGCATCCTTGGATTCGATCAACCGCGGATGGAAAAAATATTTTAAAAAAATAGCATCATGTAATACTACTGACAATGTAAAAAAATAGAACGCTACAGAAAAAACGTTTGAACCTTAAACATAATTGGGATGCAAGGGTATAGAGAAAAATAGTCCCACAAAAAGACATGCATTGTAGAAGAAAGGCCTTTGGTGAGGGCGTGGAAGAAGGGGGACGAGGTACACAAGAGGGTAAGGGGGAAGTTATCTGTGCAATGTACAATGAAACACATATCTGGAAATGTCACGATGAAATGCATGTCAGAATGAAACACATTAAGTTGTACATTAAAAATTTCAAAAAAAAAATAGCATCTGTATTGAACATGTTTTGACTCTTGTCATTATTCCCTAAACAGTTGGGTATAACCAACATTTGCATTGTATTAGATATTATGAGTAATGTCGTTGTTGTTAGGTGCGGTCGAGTAGAGTCCCACTCATTGCGACCTTCATAGGGTTTTCAATAGCTGATTGTTTTCAGGAGTGCACTGCCACATCCTCCCATTTTTGTGGTCCTGGGGATCGACCCCAGGTCCTCAGGGTGTGTGGAGCAGCACTCTACCAACTGAGCTAAACCCCCGCCCATGAGTAATCTAGAGATGACTAAAAGTATATATGATCTTATGTATAGGCTATATACAAGTATTACCCCATATTATAAAAGGGGGTATGAGTCAGTAGATTTGAGTATCCTCTAGCATCCAGGAACCAATCTCCCAGCTCCCTACAGATACTGAGGGATGACAATTAATGTATGAGTGATGTGCTCTAGGATATAAAGATATTCCAGTATTGTTACCGTTCTTCAAAATAATTTGGGAACCCCCTGAATTGTGTTTTGGGGGTTCCCTTCTTCATATTGGCGGTAGTGCTGGGCTTAGGTGCCATTGAGTCGTGTCCTACTCATATTGTTGTTAGGTGCCGTAGAGGCTGTGACCAACTCAGCGGCTCTATGTCTAACAGGCAAAACACTATTGTTAGTGCTTCTCTGCTATCCATAGGATTTTCAAGGCAGATTGATCTTTGGGAGTGGATTGCTGGATTCTTCTCTCAAGCCTGCAGTATCTGGTGTTCCCAGGCAGTCTCCCATCCAAGTACTGACCAGGCTTGACCCTGCTTAGCTTCCAAGATCTAAGGGATCAGACACCTCAGTGCTATGGCTGCGGGGAAAATAGGGTTTTCAGTGGCAGATGGGGGATTACTTCGTGATTGGATTGCCACATCCTTCTCCCATAATATTGGTGTAGGAAAGGTAAAACTTCCCTCCCACTCTCTTAGGATCTCACCTGGGCCTAATTAAATTGACATAAAACAGCAGATTAATTGGGAGGAAGGCATACAAATTTTATTTAGGGATTTTTATTTGTGGGTTGGAACCTTCCTAAGAAAAATGAAGACCCAAAGAAACAAGGTCTAAAGTTTATATACTAATTTGGCCTGAGTAGTAAGTTGTAAAAATGTGAGGAGACAAAGATTAAGGACATTCGAGAAGTGACTTGGAAGATAAGGGTTAGTTTAACAAGGTTAGTTTGTACAGATTTTTCTCCCCTTGACTGCCTCAGTCTCGGAATAAAAATGTCTTGCTTCCTCCTGGTACAGAGACGTCACCTTTCACCTGAGAGTTTTATTTCCTGCTTTCATAAAGAGAAAGGATAACCTGAGTGGCTTTGTTGCATTTGCTATTGTTTTGTTTGTTAGTACTGGGGGTTGAACCCAGGGCTTTGCACAAACTAGGTAAATGCTCTACCCCCAAGCTTCACCCCTAGCCCCTTTTTTTATTTTTTGAGACAGGGTCTCCATATGTTGTACAAGCTGCCTCTGGCCTTGAACCTGCCATCCTCCTGCCTCAGCTTCCTAGGACACTGGGATAACAGGAGTGCACCATGGGCCCAAGCTATCTGCTATTTTAAGTTCCTTTGACTTAAAAATAATCCATGTGCCAAAGTGGCATATTTTGGGGTGGTATTTTCTGCTACCCTATAGTGGAAAGTTATCCTTAAGAATTTATTAAATAATAAGTCATCGTAAGTCATTGTCTTGGGGGATGGTAGAGATTAAGCTGGGTAAATCATATGTGACCAAGACCTTTTGAAACAAGGCTTCCATTAAGCCTTTCCTCTCTTAAATAGTTGCAGTTTGGTTTTTGCCCCTGGCCCCTGAAGAAAAGTGTTTTGAAATAACTTCCAAATGAAGATTGTGATCCAGTTATCAAATTCAGTGTCTTCTCCCATAACCCTGATCATCTTTTATCTTCTGGCATCATGTGATTCTATTATATTAAATGAAAGTGTTGTACAGTATTGAAGCACCTAATGCAACCTGGAAGTAGATTCTTCAAAAAGATGTTGGGGTCGGGGTACATTTTCTCTCTTGTACATAGAAAGTCTGTTCCCTCCTTTTGTGTGATATAGAATCATGCTGGGTCTTTTTTCTCTTTCCTCATTAGTAGGGACATTTCTGTTTATGATTTAATCCATCATTGACTATTTTTGCAACCTCACAGTATATAAATGCAACTTTGCACATCCATTTAATCTCATCCTAATGCTCTAGTGCTAGCCAGTTCTACTTGAATGTGTAATTGGAGCTTTGCTCCCAACAGGGTTTCAAACTCAAAATTTTTCCCTCTTCTCAATTCACATACCTTTTCCTGAATTGCTTTTTTTCAGTTAACCCATTAATGCACAGCATACTATTTATAGGAAAGTAACTCACTCTAAGGCTGGGATTTAGCTCAGTTGGTAGAGCGCCACTCTGCAGTCTCTGAGGTCCCAAGTTCGATTCCCAGCACCACAAAACAAAAATGGGAGGACATGGCAATCCACTCCTGAGCCAATCCTGAAACAATCAGCCATTGAAACCCCTATAAGGGTCGCTATGAGTCAGACATGACACAGCAGCACCTAACAACAACTCACTATAAGGAAATGTTCACGACACATAGTTTCTGTTAGACGAAACATAAAAGCAAGCAGCTGGCAGAAGATGAGGTTGAGAGAGTGTGATAACATGTGCATGCACACAGGTCTAATATAAATTTTGAGAAATAATAGGCAAACTCATTAATGTCCTATACATAGGATGGGGTGTGTTAAGGGGATAATGGGAAGATTATTTTTCCAGTCATCACGGTTCAAAATTCTGAAGTGATCTTTCACTGTCTTAAATTGACAGTTATTTTGGATGTGGGTGAGGATTGAATCATAGCAGCCTTGATATCCTTCATAACTTTGTTGTAGTTAGGTGCTGTCCAGTATGGTCCGACTCATAGCAACCCTATGTACAACAGATGAAACACTCCCTGACACTGTGCTGTTCCCGGCACTATTGTCAGTCCTTCTCTGCTATTCAAGGGGTTTTCAATGGTTGATTCTTTCAGGAGTGGGCTTCTGGGGCCTTCTCCCAAATTTACAGCACACAGTATTCCCTGGTGGTCTCCCATCCAAGTACTAACCAGCCTGACGCTGCTTACATATTGTCTATTGTTTTTACAATGAACATCTATGATTTTTACAATCCAAAATAAATTTACTTCCTTTTTGAAAACATGAAGACCAGATACAATTTTTAGTTTTATTCCAACAGTACAATAAAATATTTTATCTATAATTCCAGAAATATTAGTACATTACAATATATTGTAATTTTGTCAGGATACAATATAAAATATTCAATATATTATAAATATATTTTATTTGGTTATAGAGAAAATATTAAGTTTAGTAACAGTAAATTACATTTGATATATAGAAAAATCTGTAAGTTAGCAATAAAATTCAAATTTAAACATTTTAAAACTTATAAATAAATAAATGTTTTTTCTTGTAGAAACAAAGAACTCTGAGAGATTGGTTATTTCAGCACACCTTGAAATTCCAAAGTTGAAGCCCCAAATTTAAAAGACACAAGTTACTTAAATTTTGTCTACAAAGTTACATCTTCATAACTTTGTAAACTACTCATAAAAATCTGGAAAATAATGTCATGGGCTGTATTCTAAAGCTTATTCTTAGAAGTATGACTGAACTGTTCACCTGCTCCTTTGGAACATAATGTTTTAGCATCAGTTGTCTTCCTCAGAAGCTGAAACAGTGTAAGAGAAGGAGAGAAGATGGAGGCTTGGGGACAAGTGAAGGCCAGTCACTTGGCATTAGCACCAGTCTGGGGCTTTTATTAGGAGTAAAAGTAGATTACCTTAAAGTCACCTGTGAGGCTGGACTGTTAAAAGAAGCAAAGATGGAGTGACTGTGGTCAGTTTTTTGGGTGTTTTCCTAGACCTGTTTTTCTATCTGAGAACACATTAGAATCCTGTGGAGGGCATGTTAAAACACAGATTTCTGGCCTCTACCCACAGAGTTTCTAATTTTGTAGGTCTAGAATAGGCTAGAAATCACATTTGTAACAAGTTCCCAGAAGATACTGGTGTTGCCAGTCCAGGGACCACTGTTGGAGAACTACTGGTCTACAGAGATCAGCTAGTCCTCTTTGTCACTAGAGTACAGTTAGGGCGGTAGAGTATTTTTTACAGCAGGAAGGTTTTAATGTTAGTTGAATCTGAGTACATAATCTAAAGGAAATGTTGCATGTCTTAGTATGGGTGTGAAAATGACATGACAGCTGTCACTTGAGCAGTGAAGACTGTAAACCTTATCTGTGCTCCAGGGTCACACTGTCCCTTACAAAGGAATTGAGACCAGAGCAATAGCCTGAATGTAAATATCAGCACCACCAATTCCACCTGGGTGGATCAAGAAACATCTTCACAGCTTTGCCTTGTGATGCCTGGCCTTCAAGAGCCATCAAAGAGTGCTACCATCAAGTAAAAATGACTGTTTGTGTGTCTGATAGATCTTTTCTTAATATTGTTCAGACCTTACCTTTTGCAGTGCCTGAGAGAAGCTACAGGTCTTGGGCTTTCCCTCAGAATAGATTTTATTTTAAAACCTATACTCAAGGCTCCTGAGTTATGATGATGAACTATAAAAGCAGTAATAAAAGAAGAAAAAGGTGGGGAGGGGAGAGCAACTCCTATGTGATATTCTTTTTGTTTGTTTGGTTGGTTTTAGTGCTGGGGACCAAACCTCGGGTCTTACCCGTGTTAAGCATACACTTTGCCACTGAGCTACACACTCAGCCCTTACGTGAGATTCTTAACAAAAGCCTTTTCTGAGATACTGGGTCAGCAACAAGTCTTTTTTTAAAAAAAATCTCTCTTTTAGTGTCTAATTTAACACAGTGCCTGAGACATAGCTTGGTGGTAAAAAAACATGCCTATTCGATTGAATTAAGTAACCTTCGGAATGTGTCAAGACACTTAAAAACAAGTTTTAAGACACACATCTGCCAAATTATACAATTTGTACATTAAGGTTATTACACAGTGGTCTCGCTCAACATGGTTTGTAAAAATATATAACATAAAAACATTTTTCTGAAAACAGAGGAATCAGAAAAGTAACAAAGGAGTAAATCTGTAAAGCTGAGTAATAAAATATTTAGAGCAAAGAAAAATATTCTGAGCCTGATGAGCCAACAAAAGTCTTACATTCTTTCCTGAATTATTGAACCCCGTATATAGGGTACGCACCAGTATTTATAGAGATGGGGATCAACTGCCCATCTAATAAGTAGTGTCATTATTTGGGTACACTAGAAAAGAGAAGCTAAAAGTTAGACACACTTCAGAGCATGTGTATAACATCCTATGAAAATGCATTTACCAAAGGTAAACATGTTGTCTAATTTGAATACAGACAGGCTATATTGACATGGTGAATCCAATACACAAATAAATGGAAATCTTCAAAGAAATGTAGACAAAACCATACATTTTTTCCAAGGCTATTATGGTTCCATTCAGGGAATCCCCTTTTGGCCTTAGTTTTGGGTATGTTTGAAGGAGTCCTGGAAAATCTCTGAACCTCAGTTCACTTCTGTGTTTCCTCCACCTCACCCTACTCAACAAGTCCGAATGTCCAGTTCTGTGTATGGTACGCCACTGTTCTACACGGCCCCATCTCCTCTTCCTGAGGTCTAAAGTTTCAGGAAGGCGGTCGTAGAACAAGCTAAGACTGAATCAGCTTCCTTATGGCTTAAAGACTGGAAGAGAAGATGAACGTCAGAATACAGTGCGCCAAATCTCTTTTAGCTTACAGCATTCGAGCCTTACACAGTTGGCACTTTAGACACAAGTGGAACTGATTTCAGTGATATTTTGTGAAAAGTCATTGCCTTAGCACAGGGAACTTAAAACGGCACAGATAGAGACCAAGATCACAGAACTAGCTTGAAAGAAATGGTTTCTTGTGTGGGAAAACAAATTGAAACTTTGTACTACTAAGCCTTCATAGAACAACATTGTATGGTTAGAGAAAAATACCTAAATAAATACATGTTCTGAGTCGTCATTTTATTATTTAGGAGAAAAAGTAGCAGTTCTCTTGTCTTTGATTTCCTTATTGTCTTTTCTTCATGCACACCTGGCAGCGACTTATTATTTTTTCTAACTCCCCTGCTTTCACAGTTGATGGAATAGGTTTTCTGGAATAAAAACAAACAGACACATACTTCGTTGGTTTACATATGAAAAGGGAATAGTTGTTGGGCTACAGTTTTATTAAGGACTATTATAGCTGTTCTAAATTTTATTACAGGAACATCTTTACACACATATATATATATATGTGTATATATATATATGTGGGCTGGGATTTAGCTCAGTTGGTAGAGCACTGCACTGCAGTCTCTGAGGTCCCGAGTTCAATTTCCAGCACCACAAAAATGGGAGAAGGACCTGGCAATCCACTCCCAAGGCAATCCCGAAACAATCGGCCATTGAAAACCCTATGAGGGTCGCTATGAGTCAGATACTGACTCAATGGCACCTAACAACAAATATATATACATATATATGTATATATATGTGTATATATGTGTATATATGTATATATATATGTATATATATGTACACACACGTGTGTGTATGTGTGTGTATGCAATTTATAATTTCAGTTGGGTTGCAGCACTACTTAGGAAAATGGTCTTGATGCAAATTTACAAGATCATCTTTTTTGTAATGAAGACTATTCCCATCCTTTAAATAATCTGTATTATTCACAGTTCTTCTAATACAGTACAGGATTAGCAGATCATTTAATGGTTTTATTTGGTAATTTACTATATATTTATATATCAATATTAAGTATGTTTAGTGATGGCAAAAATATATATATTTTGTCTACTGGTACAGTTGTAAAAAAAAATCTATGGTTCTTGATGTCAGAACACTTGTAAACTAGGAGCACCAAGCTAAGTAGGATTTTATTGGCATGGGGATGTTAGATGTTATTATATTGACCCATAGGTAAAGAAAGGGGCTAGGATTTAGCTCAGTTGGTAGAGCGCCGCTCTGCAGTCTCTGAAGTCCCGAGTTCAATTCCCAGCACTGCAAAAATGGGAGAAGGACGTGGCAACCCACTCCCAAGGCAATCCTGAAATGATCTGCCATTGAAAACCCTATGAGGGTCGCTATGAGTCAGACAGTACTCGACGGCACCTAACAACAACATAGGTAAAGAAAAGTTAACATAGGCAACCTGTGGATAGTTCTGCAATTGAGTCATTAGATTAAGCTTGACATCGAATAGTTACCTGAACATCCTTTCAGGATTTAATGAAGCCAACCAGAAACTGTAGGAATTTGAATAGTAGTTGCACGTTCCTCTTCCATGGCATTCTATAAATGGACTGGCTCGGAATTCCTCCAAGCAGGAGCCAGGAGATGCCAGTGCTTGCCCAGCGCCCTCAGAACCTGCACTTGTAAACTGTCATAATAAAAATATCTTAATAAAAACTGTCCATTGGAGTTCAGAGTTTCAGTTCTCCACCTTTGTGGGGGGAGGATAGTAATATAGGATGATAGGAAAAGAAAAAAGAAAAACCTTAGCACAAATTAAACTTCTTGTACTTTATCTAGATTTGCTACTACTCCAGGCATCTTCCGAGATGAGGTATAATCATCAAAAAGAAAGTAAAAGCTGCTGCTTCTGCCTGGAATGCCCCTTCCCTCCAGGTCTGACTAGCTCTTCCCTGTCCTCCCATTGTCTTTTTACATATAACTCCAGAAAAGTCTTCCTGGACCTCAGCCCCCTCCTAGCCTCTCACCTTACCTTGCCTTCTTTCATTCATCTGGACTGTTGTGACTATTATTATTTTGTCTTCTTGCCTACTGTCTGACTTCATCATGAGGATAAAAACTCCTTGAGAGCAGGAACTTAATTCCTGTTATTCTTAGTACCTCAAACAGTCATAGCACATGGTAAAGTGTTCAGTAAATTTTTTTAAATTAATGATTGAATGAGCAACTGTGAGTAAAGAATAATGTGTCATAAATAATGCTATGCAGAATGTGAATAATAATATGGGTGCAGTTGCCCACACTGTACATGGTTAGTTCTTAGACTTCATGTAGACTTGTAGCTGGGAGACTTAAAGAGGCTGGTTGTCTCCATTCTTACCTTTATAGAAACATCAAAAGGGCCCAGTATGAGACACAAAGATTTTGGAGAAGATAGACCTGAGTTCAGATCTTAGCTTTGCTACTTAGTAGTTGTGGCACCTTGGGAAAATTACTTCAGTCCTATTTGTAAAACTGTGGATGACAGAAACTACCTTTCAAGGAGTTCATGAGGATTACAAAGGCCATGTTATGGTTTGAACTTAAATTGTCCCCCAAAGGTCATATCATTTGATTCCTAGCAGGTGGTGCTGTCCTGAGAGTTTGTGGAATTTTAGGAAGTGTCCCTTTGGTGGAAATTAACTTCCTAGGGGGAGGCCTTTGGAGGTTTTACCCTGGACTGCAGCCTTGGTCTTCTCTCTGTTCCTGGCCCACCATGCTGTGAGGTCATCTACCCTAAGCCTTCCTGCTGCTGCTATATGCCTGGCTTGCCACCATTATGGACTCATTCTCTGACTGTGAGCTCCCAATAAAACTCTTCTCCCATAAGCCTGGGTTGGTTTTTCTGTTACAGTGACGACAACTGACTAAGACAGGCTCTCTATAAAGAAACTGCCACAAAAATATAAAAAGGGCAATACATTACCTATAAAGGGTAGCAAGTATTCACCTACATTTCATGATTTAAAATTTATGGGAAGTCTCCTCCTGAGAAGTCTATTAAATCCTCCATTATTTACCAAAAGTAGCCAAGTTTTTTAGGAAGTATATTTTCAGCGTGTCAAACACCCATGGCAGATTACACATACTGTCATGCAGAATCAGTCTTGGGGGCCAACATTTACCCAGCACGACGCAAGATTCTACAGATGATCTTTACTGTAAGTGTGCTGTTCCTTTTCTCCTTACCATGATGAAAGAAAATCCTTTCCAGAGAGAAACCCAACCATGGGGACATGGGGGAATGGTAGTGGTCTGGCTGTGAACAGCTATGGCCATCGCAGGACCTTCACAGACAGTGCATCTGTAATGTGAAACAAACGGTATGGTGACCCTGCCCCTTTCTGCACCATTCCATTCCTTACAAGCGATGCAATGCACCAGGTTTCTATAAAAGCAAGGGACTGAAATTTTACCTGCTAATATGAGGCTCCAGGGCCCTCCCAGTAATCGGAGCCATGTCCGTTGGCATCAGAGCTGGTGTTGACAGCCAGTATGAATAATCATTTCGAGATGCAAAATTACATACATTATTGATGTTGCAGAACAAGAATGGCATTGTGGTAAATCGCTGCAGGCAGCTGCCAAGAGTTCCTAATGAAACAGGAGACTCACTTGCAGCAAATTAAAATTATCTTAAATATCATTACTAGCTAGAGGCTAATTAACCTACCACACAACCTGTGCTAAACCTGGACAAAGGTATCACAAAGGAATTATTTGCACCTGGCTGCGGTGGTGCACATCTTTAATCCCAGCAAGTAGAGAGGCTGAGGCAGGAGGTTTGTAAGTTCAGAGCTAGAGGCAGCCTGCATAAGTTAGCAAGACCCTGTCTCCAAATTAAAATAAAATGGGGGCTAGGGGAGCAGCCCCATGGTAGAGCACTTGGACGGTAAGTGCAAAGCCCTGCGCTCCACCCTTAAGTACTACCAAAAAGGCTGTTTGCAAAGTGTGGAAGGAAATGTTTTAGTAACAAAAGAAAGCAAAGTGCCAACAGGCAAGCACATCTTCTTTGACTTTAATACTTCCCGTAGCCCACTCCAATTAGTCTAGAACTTAGGGGCTGGTGTGGTTCAAGTGGGACAATCCTTTTCTTCCACTATTCCCAGTTATTCTTACTAGGCAATAACCAGATAAAGCTTTGGAAAAGATATTAATTTGGGAACTAAAAAGCAGGCGGTTTAAGTGAAGAGGATTTCCATTGGACAGGATGAGCTTGGCTCCTTGTAGTATTTTACATACTAGAATGAAAATTAGACCTGGGATAATTGCTCTTTAAAATGTGCTGGAACATACTCAATGTTGTTTATTCTCATCTTTAGAGGGAGCAACGAATGCTATAAAAATTTGCAACCAGCATGTGGAAAAAACAACTGGAAACTAGGATTGGAACATTACCGAGGTCTTGTCCATGGGCTCGTTCATTTCCTTGTACAAAGAGAAGAGAAAACCCACTGTAGAGTGGCTGTGTCCCATCTGGGCAGGAAGGAATGGCTGCTGTTTGACTGTGCCGGGTAAAGACAAAGCCTCTCATTGTTGTCCCTGCCACAGGTGGTCCAATGTCTCCAGGTTTTCCCTTCATACCTGGCAACCCATCCAATCCAGGTGGTCCTTCAAAGAGCACATTATGAGTGTTGCAACATAAACAAAATCTCAAAATTTCTTTCCAGACTCTTAAATGCTTTATGTACCTGTGAAGCCCCAAATATGGAAAGGAATCCTAGAGAAGAGTAGCCTATAAAATGGCCAAACCATATTATTAAATGTTAACCCATTTATTACGAGGTACCTCTTACAGATATTTGTGTGATCTCATCCTGAGTTTTTTTGAGATCAGGACTTTGAATTGCCCTGTGATACCGAGAGGCTGAGGGAAAAGGATCACCAGAAATTTGAGGCCAGCCTCAATCCATTTCGAGTTAACTCTCATGCATATTGAGATAAATATTGAGATAAATATTCTCACAAAAAGACATGCAAATAGAAAGGAGACCATTGGCGGCAGGGGCATAGGGGAGGAGGATCATCGTATCTGTCACCAAGTCCATATTTTCCTATTAATGAGCCGCCTTCTTTGTTTCCATCTTTTGTATTCCAATCATTAGTGATTATCAGTGCATCGTAATTGCATGTTTGATCAAGTTTAGAATGCAGAAGCTGGTAAAAGTCTTCCCTTTCTTCAGTTGTGGTGGGTTCATACATTTGAATAATAGTCATATTAACGGCCTTCCTTGTAGGCGTATGGATAGTATTCTAACACTGACAGCATTATACTTCAGGACAGATCTTGAGATGTCTGTTTTGACGATGAATGCAACCCCATTTCTTTTTGTCATTCCCAGCATAGAGCACATGATTATCTGATTCAAAATGGCCCATACCAGTTGATTTTAGCTCTCTGATGCCTAGAATGTCAGTTTATGCACTCCATTTCTCTTTTGATGATGGAGATCACATGAGAAACCTTTGTCAGACCAACAACATTTTCACTGCAAATACATTTTGATGATTTCTAATTTTCCTAGGTTCATACTATGTACATTCCATGTTCCAAATATTAATGGGTGTTTACAGTTTTTCCTTCTCGGTTTGAGTCGTGCCACAAGAGCAAATGGAGGTGCCTGGGCTTTACTCCATTCCTATCATTAAGGTCACCTCTACTTTGAGGAAGCAACTCTTCCTTAGTCATCTTTTGCGTGCCTTCCAACCTGGGGGGCTCATTTCCCAGCACTATAGCCGACAGTGTTTCTCTGCTATTCATAGGGTTTTCAAAGGCTGTTTTTCAGGAGTGGGCTACCAAGTCCTTCTCCCTGCTTCGTCTTAGTTAGGAAGCTCAGCTGAAAGCTGTCCACTGTGGGTGATCCTGCTGGTATCTGTAATACCGGTGGCATAGCTTTCAGCATCACAGCAACATGCAAGCCCACACAGTATGGCAAACTGATAGACAAGTTGAGGGTATTTAAGAATAGCATAGGGAAAAGATGTTTTCCCTAAAAATAATATTAAGTTGTTGTTCTATTCATACCAAGGTAGTATTTTTCTAACTATGTTTATGTGCTGCTTCTATAAACTGGGTGTAGTGGCACACATCTGCAATCCTAGTGACTCAAGAGGCTGAGGGAGGAGGACCACAAGTTTGAGGTCAAAGGCAGCTTGTGTAATTTAGTGAGATCCTGACTCAAAATAAAAATTTAAAAATGGGCTGGGGATGCAGCCCAGTGGTAGAGACCTTACAAAGTATGTGTGAGGCCCTGGGTTCAATCCCCAAGTGCTACACATACAAAAAAGGAAGTTATTAACTAGCAGCTCCTACAAGTAACTAAAAACAGTATCAGTCTTTCTGCATATAAAACTGCTAGTCCTATAGTAGTTCTGTTTGTTCTCAGCCTAAGATGTGCATCAGGCTAAAAAGTTGGGATTTATTTGCTCAAAGTAGGAAGAATAATGTGTGCTATTATTTGTTGATATCCCATTTTCCAAATGAACATTTGGCCCCTGGCCTTGGTCTAATCTGAGCAACACCAACTGAAAGACCTAGATTATGCCTGTAATCACACATACAATTAAGACTTCTCTTTATATTGAAACAGAACTCCTTTAGCGAAGGAAGTAAGCTGAATATTTGTTTACCTTGTTCTCCTTTAGAACCTTTGTTGCCTTTTTCTCCAATTGGCCCAGGAGTTCCTGGTTTTCCATCTTTGCCTGGTTTACCTCTTGGCCCACAGGGTCCTAGGTAAAAACCAATGTTGTATTGCATTTCATCATATTAGGTGAGGTGGCCAACCATCCCAGTTAACCTGAGACTTTCCTAGTTTTAGCAATGAATTTTTTTGCATTTCAAGAAGATGCTCAGTCCTGGGAAAACTTGAATAGTCAGTCACCTAAATTGTTATCCCTACTTCCCAAAAAAGGCTCTGAAAACAATCTGTGAATACATGAAATATAGCAGCTTAAAACAGTGCTACCATGTTCACTTATTCCATTCTAGAATTCACTAGGCCCATGTACTGGTCAAAGCAGTATTCTTTTCCCTCCCACGATTTCAGACAAATTTACAGCATAGTAGTTCCATTCAGAAATCTGCTAAGCGTATATAAAGGTGTTAGGTTTAATTTGCAAACATCAATAGTTTGAAAAGATATTAAAGTCATTATTTTTTAACACTTTGTTGTATCATTTAGAAATCAAGCTCCAAACAGTTGTCAAAGGAGACAGATGTACCATCAGCTTAATAATAAACAAAACATAGTGCCCTAAAGTGTATTTTCCCTAGTTTATATTTTGTACAACAGTTTTCAAGAGATCCTAAGGTCTTTTACTTGCTGGTCAAAGGTAAATGAGCTCAATCCTAAACTGATTATAAAAATCATTACAATGTTTAATGTGTCTGTGAAGTTGTATCATTTGCTTCCAGAGTGCTTTACAGGTTATCTTGGTTCAACCACTTCTTAGAGATCCACATCAATGTTGTCAGGCCCACACCTGGGATTCCTGGTGGCCCCAGTGGCCCAGGTTCTCCTTGCATGCCTGGTTGTCCGGGTGGGCCAGGCGGCCCTGGGCTTCCTGGAAGGGAGATGATCTGAAGTGTGCCAGGGTCTCCAGGTACACCTATGGACGTAAACATGATAATAAGATGGCTTCATGCCTGAGTTACCTTCTCTTCATGAAGGACAACAGCAAGGAAATATATTTACCAGGTGGTCCTTTTGGTCCAATTGGCCCTGGAGGTCCAATTGATCCTAGAAATCCTGGATTACCCTTCTCTCCTTAACAAAAAAAAAAAGTGTGAGGGAGTATGATTCCACTTAGAACAACATGTTTCATAGTCATTCAGGTTGATTATCAGATTTAAGGATAAGAATTGGAAGTTATATGCGGAGTTTATGTCACAATGTGACAGTATCCATAAGCTAATTATATTCACATGGGTTTTGGCATTTTGGGGCCTAATTCCAGTTTCTCTCTTTTCTCCCAAACTTTGTTTACTGAGTCGATCATGCTGAACCAGTTTATAAAAAAATATACTCAAGAGATAGGCATTAAGAACGTGGATTTTAGCCAGGCATAACAGCACATGCCTGTAATCCCAACAACTTGAGAGGCAAAGTTAAGAGGATCTCAAATTCAAGGCAAGCCTGGGCTACATAGCAAGACTCTGTCAAAAACAAAAATAAAAATTACAACAACAACTAAAACCCCAACAAGCCAACCAACCAAACAACAAGAAAAAAACCCCAATAGGTTATATTTTTACATTGACAGACGTTTTCCTAAGAGTTCAGTTTTTGAGTTTGGGAACTGTTATGGTTTGAATCTAAAATGTCCCCCAAAGGTCATGTGTTTAGGTGTTTGGTCCCCAGCTGGTGGCGCTGACCTAGGAGGATAGGGAGCTTAGGGCAGTCAGACCTAACTTTGTGGAAGTCGGTCACTGGGCGCAGGCTTTTGGAGGCTTTATGTGGGCCCCCAGTTCCTGTGGCTTTCTCTGCTCCTGATCACCATGCTGTGAGTAGGTCCTCTGCCACAGGCCCTGCTCCTGCTCCACCACCTGCCTGCCCTGTCTCCATGCTTTTCTGCCTCTATGCACTGAAATCCTCTAAACTGTGAGCCCCAATAAATCTTTCCTACCTGTCAGGTGTTTTGCTGTATCTAAACACAAGCTGAACACAGGAACCAACTCAGTATTTAAGGCAAAACACAAAGTCACATTAAAATCCATTCTAACCTGTCCTGGTGGACTCTCTTACTTGGTAGTCAGGGTTGTCTCCTTTCTCAGCTTATTGCATAAGCCTGATGGACAGCCCAGAGTTTGTTATGTCAGGAACTCTCATGAACACATCCAGAAGAGGTGTTTGATGTGGAGTAACAAAGTGGGTAAGATTTCTCTTCTAATCATAATCCTTTATACCAATGAAAAGTGGTTACCAAAAGCCATTTATTTAGAGAAATACTCTATTTTAAAGAATCTTCCAATAGCACAGACCTTACATCTGATTACTTAGAAAGTTAATACTAAATATGGTATTAATAGAAGGAATACAGTAAAGCCATCCGTAGTGATGCACACCTGTACTCCCAGTACTCAAGAGGTGGTGGCAGGTGAATGGTGAATTCACTGCCAGCCTGGGCTATATAGTAAGATCCTTTCTCAAAAATACATACGTACGTACGTACGTACATACATACATACATACATACATACATGTTGTTGTTGTTGTTAGGTGCCGTCGATTATAATATCAAAAGTTAACTGAGAACTACACTAGAAAATATCCACTTTATGAGAACTTGAGGAAAATGTTAATATTCACTTATAGATACTAGAGTATGCAGCCATAGCACCCTACAGCTGATTCCACCTGATCTTGGAAGCTAAGCAGGGTCAGTCTAGTTAGTACTTGGATGGGAGACCACATGGGAATACCATGGGGTATAGGCTTGGGAAAAGGACCCAGCAACCCACTCCCAAAAATCAATCTGCCACTGAAAACCCTATGAACAGCAGAGAAGCACTGACAATAGTGCCAGACATGGCACAGTATCAGAGTGTTTCCTTCTGTTGCACATAGGGTCGCTATGAGTCAGACACGTCTCGATAGCACCTAACAACAAACAACAATAGATATTAGAAGAAGCCTAAATATTTTTCTCACTCTGAAATCTAAGAAAATAACTAAGTATGTTCCACGGAATGTATTTCAAAAGAAGTGACCTTAAGAATCTCCCTTCTAGTTACCACTAAACATTTTACCAGAACGTTTTTTTTTTTTCCAGAATGTTTTCTTTAGTGGAGGTTTCGTACACTTTTTGAATCTTCATATTTTTAATCTGAGCCTTGGAGAAGTGGTGGGGTTACGAACTTTGCTCAGCCTGCTTGCTGGTATTCAGCCATCCAATGGCTAGTGAGATTCTCTAGAATCACTGTCATTACTTCTTAGCTAATGTGCTCTTGAAAGAGTTGGTGATGGAGAGTACTGAAAAGAACCTTTTAAAAACCCACCTGGTCCTCCCTTGAACCTGGGAAATTTTTTCCTTCCTGAAAATGTGGCTTTGTTCACACTGGATACATTTATTATTCAGCATCTCTATCTGCTGTGATAAGAGGTTCCTGGCCCTACCAAACCCATACCAGAGGAATTAACCAGTTAAGACAATGAATCAAATATTGAAGACATTACTTAACATCATAACACACATTTTTTTAGACTGAGAATATAGGGGCTGAGGATTTAACTCAGTGGTAGAGTGCTTGCCTAGCATGAGGGAGGCCCTGAGTTTGATTCCCATCACTGAAAAAACAAAGAATGACCCCCCCAAATCCATATATATTCAAGGTGTGATTAAAATAATATAGTGAGTGTTTAAGTTAAAAAACTTACTACTCATGAAAGAGACTTCCAGAACTCTTTCAGAAAGTGGCCAGAACGATGGGGTAAGTGTGTTTTAAGCCAGGGGTGGGCTGGGATTTAGCTCAGTTGGTAGAGCACCACTCTGCAGTCTCTGAGGTCCCAAGTTTGATTGCCAGCACCACACAGAAAATGGGAGAAGGATGTGGCAATCCACTCCTGAGGCAATCCCGAAAGAATCAGCCATTGAAAACCCTATGAAGGTCACTATGAGTTGGACATGACTCAATAGCACATAACAACAACAATAATTAAGTCAGGGGTGGGTATTTTGAGGAGGATTGATGGCAGTATTTGGTAGAGTGGCAGGTCAATGAAAAAAAAGGAAGACCCTCAACTAGATGCATCGACACAGTTGCTGCAACAATGAGCTTAAACAAAAAGATTGTGTACGTGGCAGTATCAGATAGTGTTTTGTTCTGTTACACATAGGGTTGCCATGAGTCACACCTGACTCGACAGCAACAAGGGAAATTTGTCTTTTACTGTAATAATATTGTTTCTTTAAACACTGACCGTATTTTGTTGCTCACACACCATACACACACTTGCACACACACATGCACACACTCCCTATAAAACACGAATCTATAAATCTGTGTATAAAAATTTACCTTACCCCTGCCAACAGTTTGGTGACTGTGCTTTTAGATTTTTCAGCTTTTTAAATTGATGAAGTTTACAGAAGCATATGGTAAAGCAAACAACTTGAAAACAGCACTGTTATTGATGCAATTCTCCATCCCAACACTTACTGGTACTCTCAAAGGGAACCACTTTCAGCTGTTCCTGTTTTTAATTTTTGTGTAGCTTCCATCCTTAAGCTAAAGTTTTAAATTTTAAGCTCTCTGGAGTTAGGTGTTAGTGGCATCTTCCATCTTTACTCACATCGAGGTCCTATTTGTAACGATTGCTTCTGTCTGTGGTGCCCATAGGAGTTTAGCAAACATTTGGGTCCTCTGACATGATTTGTGGTTATTGCATTTGTATGTAAAGAACAGTGCACAAAACCAGTACCTTTTATGCCTGGAAATCCAGGGAAGCCAGGATCTCCTCTGAGTCCTGGAGGACCCGGGGTACCGGGTGCTCCCTATATTTCAAAAAAAGGGAACAGAGACACAGTCACATTTTTAGAAATCACAGTACTCATGCAGTTTCTTTGAAAGTAAAAAAGGATATGATGTCATGTTGGGTGAGAATAAGGTAAAGTTGATAGACATCATTTTTACCTTTCAGTCCAATGTTTTACCTGTCTGTCGCTCTTCTGCCGTCTAGATCTCTCCTTAGGACTATTGTTTTTATTTTGTTAATTAATTAATTAATTAATTAATTAATTAATTTTGTGGTACTTGGAGTTTGAACCTAAGGCCTCACACAAACTCTGCAAGTCCTGTACTACTGTGCTGTATCCCTGGCCCATTTTTACTTTTTATTTTGAGACAGGGTCTCCCTAAGTTACACAGGCTGCCTCTAGCCTTGAACCTGGAATCCTCCTGTCTTTGCCTCCCAAACTGGGATTACAGGTATGAACCAACACACCTGGCTAGGACTGATATTTTTAAAAAATAATAAATAAACAGAAATAACGTCTGCCCTCAAATCCAAGAACAAACATACTGTCTAATGTTTGTATATGTTGTTTTAGTATTGAATGTAATTAGATATTTTGTATCCTAAATGAGACTACCTAGCATTTGGGGACTTTTGGGGAAGAATGAACACCAGATCGCCAGAGTGAAAATTATTATCTATGTTTGTAATTCTTTTCTCTCCACCACATACCTTAAAATTTTTGTAAATAGCTCCCATTTCTTCCTAATTATTTTCTACATGGATAAATACTTGGTTCAGGAAAATTCAGCTTAACTGTTCATCACCCTTGTTTCTATTCTGAATAGACTTTAGTTTGTCTATTCAGTTTAGTTTGTCTGCAAAGACAAGGAAGCTATTGTTGAATGACAGCACCCAAGCATTGTTCTGCTAAGCTGGTAGAGTTATAAATCACCTTTGACAAGGGTGGAGGGAGAAGTAAAGTGCCCAAGGATGGGAATGGAAAGGGGTTGTAGGGAGAGAGATTTTAAGAGGCACATCTGGCAAGGAAGCAATGATCTGAGCGGGCAGGAAGGGCTCCCTACTTGTGAGGCCCACACTCACTGCTCTCGGAACCACAGGATGCTCAAGGAAGGCAGTCTGAGGAGAGAGGAAACAGGACCTCCGAAAAGAGCCATCTGTTAAATCTCCTCTCAGGCTGTCCATAGGAACGGAGCCAGCTGTCTTTGGAGGAAGAAGACCAAAGGAAGAGCAATTCTATCACCGGGATGAGGTGGAGAGAGGTTAAAAAAGGAGGAAGAGAAAAGAGAACCGTCTGGCCAAGGACTCCCTGGCTTCTGATGTCTGTCCATTCTCTTGACTCAAATGTATCCAAGGAGGGCGTGGTGGGAGGCAGGGCCCTTGGGTGGGGAAGGAGTTCTTCTGTGCCAGGGGAGAGGCGTTACAGGTCAGTCAAGACATCCATCCCTCAAGAAGAATCGCCTTTCCACTGCAAATGTAGATGCTCATGGCCAGGAAAGCACCAGAGGAGTTCAATGAGATCCCATTTACAAAGCAGACATTTCACCTCCTGGGGTCCCTGGAAGAACTTTGGGTGCGAATGTGAGATCAGTCCTGGCAGCTTTCAAAGCATCATGGAGAGCATGAGAGACCCCTACGGACTGGAGTTAGACACGTACCTCATACCTCAAAAATATTTGTCAAATGCCGGGCATGGTAGTGCATGCCTATAATCCCAGCGGCTTGGGAGGCAGAGGCAGGAGGACCACAAGTTTGAGAGCAGAGGCAGTCTGTGTAATTTAGCAACACCCTGTCTCAAAAAGTAAAAAAAAATGGGCTGGGGGCGCAGCTCAGTGGTCCAGTACTTGCAAAGTATGCAAGTGTGAGACCCTGGGTTCAACCCTGAGTACCAAAACAAAACAAAACAAAAAACAAAAACAAAAACAAAAAAACCCAAACATTTCTCAAAAAAAGTAGCTTCTAAGTTGAGTGTGGTGGCATATGCCTATAATCCCAGGATTGGGGAGGTAGAGGCAGGAGGATGGTGAGTGTGAGGCCAACCTGGGCTACACAGCATAGCGCCTGTCTCCCAGAAAAAAAAAAAAAAATGAAAGTAGATTCTAGAAATCAAACACCAAGAGTGATGAAGAGGGCCGAACACAAGGCTGAACAATAGTGTGCCAAAGCACCTCTGTCGTTGTCACTGATGGAGGGAGTGCAGGAGACAGGCAGAGCTCTGATATATCCTAGAAGTTCTGCATTTTCATATGAATTGTCAAAGCATGGACCTCACTCCCACGTCTTTGTGGTCATATTGGCTGCAGCACAGGGCAACCAGGATGGATTTAAAGCTTGGTAAGGGGCCACATCAAAAGGCAGTTCACTAAGGGATTGATTCCAACCTGCAGAGAGAACTCTGGGCACATAGAGCGGCTTCATAAACGTTTCTTGAATAAACAAATGATGTCCTGCTTCCTTCTAGAAAACTAGGCTTCCATGACCAGAGCTGGGCTTCCTCCTCCAGCCTCCTTTCCACGTGCCTGCCTCAACCTCAACCCCTTCACCTTCTGGTGGTCTCTTCCGGGACAAAGGGCTGCTCATGTTTATTTTTCTATCCTCTGGTACAGAACAGATGTTCAATGATTGTTGAACCACACTCATCTATTCCACACCTGTCTCCAAGAGTTTGAGGTAAACAGGGGAATTGCTTTCCCAAAATGCTGGGAGACTCATAATTAGAGATCTTAGACTGGGCACATGTGCCTAAATGAACAAGGTGGCATCCCGGAAAGATAAATGTGAAGGTTCTGCATTTAAGTCTCCTATAAATAGACATCAACAACACAAAGGTAGGGAATTAAAAATGGAACAAACATAGGGGCAATGCTTGAGGAAAAGTCACACAAGCTCAGCTGACTATAAGCTGAACGTGAGACAATTGTGTGGAGCTGGTGCAGCAGCCCAAGTGGAATTTTAGGCTAGATTCCTAAACAGGTGATGTTGAGGACAGTGAGACTCTTCCCTTTCTTGACTCACCAGGTACTGAGATCTTACTTCGGAGGGGCATTGCTCCAAGGGACTTTCTCTCTCTCTCTCTCTCTCTCTCTCTCTCTCTCTCTCTCTCTCTCTCTCTCCTCTCTCTCTCTCTCTCTCTGTGTGTGTGTGTGTCTCTCTCTCTTTCTTTCTTCTTTCTTTCCCTCCCTCCCCCCCTTCCTTCCTTCCTTCCTTTCTTTTTTCTTGCAGTACTTGAGGATTGAACCCAGGCCCTTGCACATACTTTGCAAGCGCTCTACCACTGGGCTGCACCCTCAGCTCATTTATTATTATTTATTATTTTTTTTAAATTTTGAGACAGGGTCTTGCTAAGTTATGCAGGCTGCCTCTGGCCTCAAACTTGTGATCGTCCTGCCTCTGCCTGCCAAGTCACTGGGATTACAGCATGCACCACTGTGCCCAGGGGGACCTCATTTTTAAGAGAGCTATAGACAAACTAAAGTCTATTCAGAATAGAGACAGGGTGATGAACAGTTAAACTGAATTTTCCAGAACCAGGTATTTATCCATGTAGAAAATAATTAGGAAGAAATGGTAGCTATTTACAAAAATTTTAAGGTATGTGGTGGGGAGAAGATAAATACATTTACAGGATAACACAGATGATTTCGAAGGCGTATTAATAAAGGTGAAAATGATATCATTTAGGGCAATTCTCAGCACCTAGCCACTTCTTTTCCCAGTGGAATTGCTCAGAGTCTAAATAAGCAAGGGTCAGGAATGCGGGAGAGGTGAGTCCTACACAGATCAAAACTTTAGAGGTCTTTTGAAAGCCAGATCTTTCCAACGCTTGAGATTATTTGATTTCCTGAACCCCTGGGCTCTTTCTGCCCTTAGGCACACTGCACAGATGCTTCACCAATGGTGAACTGTGCTGCTTCCAGGAGTGTCTGATTGCGCAATCAATTCACAAGAGCATAATTATACTCTTGTATTAATAATAAGCAAGTATTAATAATATCGACAGTATACAATATCATTGCAACAAATCAACATGCTAATGTTATATTAATAATGAGTCAAAATAATTTTCCACACTCACCGGATGACCTGGTGGCCCCATGTCTCCTACAGTTCCAGGTAGACCTGGTAAGCCAGGCGGGCCCATGAATCCTTTGTCACCTTTGATGCCTTTTACGAGGCTTCCTGGAAGTCCCGGGGGGCCTGGATCACCTGAATTCACAAAGAGCCTGTCAGTGTTGCCAGCAAAAGGTTTTGAACAGTGCTATCAGGGAGTCTTTGAAATCAAGTGCAGGCCCTGCCCCTTATCATAGCTGTGAATGTCCCTTCCCTCGCTATGTGTGTTGGACTGTGGTGAAGACAGAACAAGATAATGCCAGGGAAGCACCTGACCCAGCAGTAACGGATTCTCCCTGGGGACGGTCTATACCTGGCCCTGGGACCTGATGCACAGTCGTTGCTGTTGTTAGGTGCTGTCAAGTTAGGTCCAACTCATAGCGACCCTATGTACAACAGAACGAAACACCCCTCAACCCTGTGCCATGTCCGGCACTATTGTCAGTACTTCTCTGCTACTCATAGGGTTTTCAGTGGCGGATTGTTTTAGAAGTGGATTGTCAGGTCCTTATTCCTAGCCTATAGCACCTGGAATTTCCAGGCGGTCTCCCATCCAAGGACTAACCAGGCCGATTTGCTTAGCTTCTGAGATCAGGTGGGATTAGGTGTTAGGGAACTATGGCTACAGGCAACTGATGCATAGTGGAAGCTCAGTAAGTGTCAGTCCCTCTCTTTTAGGGCCATGAATTGTATCTGATCTTTCCAACAGGCTACTCTGCCTCAACACCCCAACAGCCTAACTGCAGTCCATGTGAGAAGAGCAGGTACAGGAAGACCAGAAGCAAAAAAGGCAGCGATGAGGTAACACTAGAAATCCCCCAATGTCCAATATGACTTTTAACTTGTCTGGTTTAAAAGTGAACCCTCTACCTGCATTTCCTCTTAAACCTGGTGGGCCTTGATCTCCTTTTTGGCCGCGGATGACTGTGCCAGGACGACCTGGTGGTCCTGGGAGTCCTGTCATGCCGGTGGGTCCCCGAGGCCCGGTATCTCCCATGATCCCCTTCCTGCCCGGGAGGCCAGGCAAGCCGGGGGCTCCTCTGTCTCCTTTGGCACCTGCAAAAAAAGAAGGTTGGATAAGCTTCCTTCATGCTGCAACACCTGGACTTATAGTTTGTGGTTATCTTTAATAGTGTAGTCACTTTGCTTGAGAATGTTAAGATTCACAATGCATTTTTAAAAAGAGGCAGGAAACTTAAATACAGGTCTGTAGTTCTTCCTCTGACTAGCTGTTGATCTTGCCAAAATCACTTTGCTATTAAAAATCTCTGTGGTTTTATTTTCAAAGTAGAAGTAGTGAAGCCAGGTGTGGAGTGCATGCCTGTAATTCCAACATTAGGGAAGCTGAGGCACGTTCAGGGCCAGCCTGGTCTATATAGCAAGTTCCAGGTCAGCCTGGGGCTACAAAATGAGACTGTCTCAAAAAAAAACCAAACCAAAACAACAACAACAAAAAAAAAAAAAGAAAGAAAAGAAAAGAAAAGAAAAGAAAAGAAAGAGGGAAAGAAAGAATAAAAAGTAAAAGTAGTATTTGTTCTAGCTCAGACAAAAAGCATGGTGTAACCTCTAAAGTGTTATGTAAATGTCAGCCACAATTATTACTGATAAACTTTATTTACAATGACAGTATTAAGTTACTGATAATAGACCACGTAAAGCTAATCTTCATGGCATTGATATGTGCATTCGAAACATTGTCCACATAGTCCCAGCTAAAGAAGCAACAGAATTACAATACTCATTCTGCCCTCTGGTTAATTCTTCCCCTTAGCTGGAACACTTAGTCTTGGAGGGATAAACAAGGCAAGAGGTTTGACTTTACCAAAGAAGACCCCCACAAGGTCACAACTCAGTGTAGTTATTGTTGAGTGCCAATGAACTGTGTCGGACTCATAGTGACCCTCATAGAGTTTTCTGTGGCAGACTGTTTTTGGATTGTTTTGAGAGTGGGCTGCCAGGTCCTTCTCCCATCTGTGGTCCTAGGGATCAAACCTAGTTTGCCACAGCGAGTGCAGAGCGATAATCTACCAACTCAGCTAAACCCTAGCCCCCACAACTTAATACCAGTTATTTTCATCTCAGAAAACCTTGGAGAAATTGTGCTTTGACGTTCAAGGATGAAAAATTTTGTATAAATTTAAAATGATCTCTTCCTCCTCTCTCCCACTTCTTTGTTATTCTTAAGAGAATAAATGGAATGAAAATAGTAGACAAATTCAAGGACAGAGGGAAAAAGTCAGAGGGGCAACCGGCTCAGAGGAAAGGCTTAGGTCATTATGATGTGGTAAAGGCAGTGGTGATGGAAATAAAATTGATGAATGGTAAACGAACGTCTAGCCTTCTGTCGATTCACATCCCTTAGCTTTTTAATACCTATCATTTATGCTTTTTTAAAAAAGTGTTTAGATGTCTTCAGCTCACTTCAAGCTCCATATGTAATGCTTTCTTTGTAGGGCAGTGATCTGAAACACCAAGATAGTTTGGGCTACATATTCCATGTTCATTAAAATGATCCTTTGTTTTGCAGTATGATTTCTTTCAAGGATTTGGGAGAGTAAACTAAATGAATTCATACCTTCTAAGCCTCAAGGGCCTGCAGCCGTAGCCCTGTGGCATCCAATTCCATCAGATGTCAGAAGCTAAGCAGGGTCAGGCCTGGTTAGTACTTGGATGGGAGACCGCCTGGGAACATGAGGTGCTGTCGCTTGGGAGAAGGACCTGGCAACCCCCTCAAAAACCAATCCACCACTGAAAATCCTATGAACAGCGGAGAAGCACTGACAATAGTGTTTCCCCTGTTGTATGTAGGGTTGCTATGAGTCGGATACCAACTCGACGGCACCTAACAACAACAACAAGCCTCAAGGAACTCTTCAGAGTTAGTTCTAGAAAAATTGAGTCTATCGAATTAGGCTATTTCTTCTTTTCTGAGGCTTTTTTGCCTAAAATATGATCATTTTATGCTAAACCTTATTTGTGATTGAATGCAAATAAATACATATACAGTATTTTTATTCTGAAAGAACAAATTTTGAGCTTAGCCTAAGAATATAAAAAAGAATTCTCCTTTTGTCCATGAGTCTAAAACTAGCCAGAGAGAGGGAAAGGCTCCATGTTCCTGGGGGAAGGTGGGGTCTAGGACAGGTGGGAACACTGAGCTCAACCCAGAGGACAATAAAATCATTGAGAAACAAAAGAAAAAGAGCCATTCTTGTTGACTTTCACACTTTGTTTGGTCAAAAGGCGGTTCCTGTCCATGTGAGTTTCTGAGTACCATCAGGCTACCTGCTGCTGATTCTGGTGGCATCAGTAACTAGAGGCCGTTTCAAGGTCCAGGTCTCTTTGCTAATGAAATGTTCTTATGCCTAGGGCCCATTCAAACAATCTGATATTTCTTTTGGGGGCTGGGATTTAGCTTAGTTGGTAGAGTGCTGTGCTGCAGTCTCTGAGGTCCTGAGTTCAATTCCCAGCACTGCAAAAATGGGAGAAGGACCTGGCAATCCACTCCCAAGGCAATCCTGAAACAGCCATTGAAAACCCTATGAGGGTCGCTATGAGTTGGATACCGACTCGATGGCACCTAACAACAACAACAACGTTTCTTTTGGCAGATTTCTCTACCAAATAAAGAGGATAAAAAAGCGGCTTATTTTGTGAGACACCAGCATGGAAATGTAGACTTGCAGTCCATCAAACAAAAAATAGTACATAAGTAGACTTTGCCAGGCATGGTGGCGCATGCCAGTAATCAACGAGCTGCAGAGGATGAGGCAGGAGGATTGCGAGTGGGAGGACAGCCTGGGCAATACAGCCTGCAGTCATAGCACTGTGGCATCAGATCCTGCCGGATCTCAGAAGCTAACCAGGGTCAGGCTTGGTTAGTAGTTGGATGGGACACCACCTGGGAACACCAGGTGCCACAGGCTTTGGAGAAGGACCTGGCAAACCACTCCCCAAAACCAATCTGGCATTGAAAACCCTATAAATAGCGGAGAAGCACTGACAATACTGTTTCACCTGTTGTATGTAGGGTCGCTATGAGTTGGATACTGGCTCGACGGCACCTAACAACAACAACAAATATACTTTGAGTGACGTGTTTGGCAAATTATCTTGTCTGAGATGCTGAGTTACGATTTGCAAGCTCAGCGTGGGGGCTAGAATTAAACCTACGACAAAGACAAGGTGGGGAAACATTGGTATTCCTTCTGTGTCCTAGAACATCAAGGACGGATGCTCATTGGGAAGCCAGGAATTCCACCTGCATCCTTTTAGGTGGGGATACATTGAAACCATGCTAATAACAACAACAACAACAACAACAAAGCAAATACATAAGAATTCTTTTTATTTTTAATGACTTTCATAGAAGGAGATTCCAAAATTGGACCAGTTTCTCTTTCATTCCCTTTGTTGTGATAAACACTTGTAATTGAATTATTGTTGTTGTTGTTAGGTGCTGTCGAGTTGGTATCCTACTCATAGTGACCCTCATAGGGTTTTCAAGGGCTGACTGTTTCGGGATTGCCTTGGGAGTGGATTGCCAGGTCCTTCTCCCATTTTTGCGGTGCTGGGAATTGAACTCAGGACCTCAGAAACTGCAGCGCAGTGCTCTACCAACTGAGCTAAATCCCAGCCCCTTGTAACTGAATACTAAAATATAATAACTTATATTACCATTGGAACTTCTTTCATTTGCTAGGTTAGTTTTAAAAACCAAGGCTATAGAACTGGGTTCTGTCCTTAGAAGTGTGTATCTTTGGGTTAGGGAAAAAGAACTCCTCACCTTGAGCACCAGGTCTCCCTTTTGGTCCCGGATGGGCCCCCAGCAAGCCTGGAAGAGGTAATTTTGACATAATAACATTTGGTTAATCTCATTACATGCATTATACATGCACATATATAGGAAAGAAGCTTCATTACCACCCAGTAAGAACCTGTTAAAAATCATCGTTTCTATCACAGAAGAATCATTCCAGCAATGAGGGATTGAAATGTTCCTAATGATTCTATCCAAAATAAAACTAATGGATCAAACATAACGCTCAGGTTGTACCTGATTCTCCCTTTTCTCCAGGTGGGCCAGGAATTCCATCACGTCCTTGGTTACCTCTCATACCCATTGGCCCAGGAGATCCTGGGAATCCTGGAGGGCCTGGGGTGGGGGGGAAACAGAAACCATGACATTCAAAGAGAGAACTCATTTCCCACCAATGGCCTAATGTGGGTATGTGGGACCTTGTTAAAAGTGCTACTTTTTCAGAACTGTAGTTATGTGAAGCTAAGTTCTTGGCGAAAACTGTGCCCAGGTTAATACTACCATGAGGATGGCCATGTGGGGATGTCACATTGGCAGACACTTGAATTATTATTGTTGTTGTTGCTGTTAGGTGCCGTCGAGTCGGTATCCGACTCATAGTGACCCTCATAGGATTTTCAATGGCTGACTGTCTCAGGATTGCCTTGGGCGTGTGTTGCCATGTCCTTCTTCCATTTTTTTGCAGTGCTAGGAATCGAACTTGGGACCTCAGAGACTACAGCGCAGCACTCTACCAACTGAGCTAAATCCCAGCCCCACACTTGAATTAGGTGGTTAGAAATGTCTGCCTCCTTTTCTCTGCATTTTCATCTGGATGCTGAGTAACAGGAGCTGCTTTCTGTAGGAGCAGTGAGTGTGGAGACTCTAACCTCAGGAGAAAGTGTGTTTCCCTTGGGAAAAGCGGGTAGAATAAGTACAAATGTGAAACCTGGAGGGCCTTTTACTCCCGGAGGGCCTGGGAAGCCTTTGATTCCTCGGAGCCCCAAATCTCCATCAGGACCTGGCTTTCCTAGTGAAGAAGAGAGGGGGAGGAAAAAAGAACACGAACAGATAAGCGGTTACATGGTGATGGAAGTGTCAGTTCCTGCAGTCAACGGTGCTCATGCTGGTCTTAAGGAAACTCTCCTGGACGGGTCACCTGGGGCCTTTGTCCTGGCACCTGTTTCCCGAGGGAACCACAGCAGAGCTGTGTCCAATTACCAACCACTTAGCATAATAACTCACTTATTGTTTGAGTTGGGAGTTGACAGCAAACCGATTGATCCTTTCAGTGTATGCACAGAGAGTTTAAATGCTGCCTTGAAGTAAGAGCTGAAATGGCAGCCCAATAGTTTAGCAGTTGTTTTTCAATTTTATTTTCTTCAACTTTTGTACTCAATGTTTTTTTTCTTGTCATGCTGGGGATTGAATCCAGCGCCTTGTGCACATTAGGCAAGTACTGTACCACTGAGGTACAGGTCCAGCTCACCAGATGTTTCTAATAAAATAAAATGAAAATTTGAACCCAGATTGTAAACTAATAAGAAAGCCAATGTTAATCCCAAAGTATACTAGGAAAAAAAGAGTCAGAACAAGAGTATTGTGGTTTGAATTGTGTTGCTCCCAAATTCATATGTTGAAGTCCTAACCCCTAGTACCGCAGAATGTCATCGTATCTGGAGATGAAGTGGTCAAAAATTAAGTAAAAATGAGGTTGCTTGGGTGAGCCCTAATCCAATGCGAGTAGACTCTTTGTAAAAGGAGATTAGGACAGATACCCAAGACTGGCAGAAGGCTGCTTCTACAAACCAGGCCAAGAGTTCTTATAAGAATCTGACCTCACCAGCACCTTCATCTTTGACTTCTGGCTTCCTGAACTTTGAGAAAACAAATTTTGTTGGTTTAGCCACCCAATCTGTGGCATTTGTTATGGAAGCCTTAGCTAACGCCTACAAACATGTAAGATTGGGCTGGGAAGTAACATTTCCTGTCTTTAGGCTGATTTTGTTGAAATAGGATTTCAGAAATTTGCTTATAGGAGCAAGGTTTTAGATTTCAGTTCCCCTAACAGGAACATCGCCTGAAGCTGTAGCCCTGTGGTGTCCAATCCTGTCAGATCTCGGAAGTTAAGCAGGGTCAGACCTGGTTAGTACTTGGATGGGAGACCACCTGGGAACACCAGGTGCTCTAGGCTTGGGAGACAGACCTGGCAGCCCACTCCTAAAAAAATCAATCCGCCATTGAAAACCCTATGAATAGCAGAGAAGCAGTAACAATACTGTTTTATCTGTTATACACAGGGTCACTATGAATCAGATACCGACTCGATGGCACCTAACAACAACAGCAACAACAGTAACATTGAGTTCTTCCTGACTCATTCACTCTTTCTCAGTGTCTTAAAATTTGAAGCTCAGAGTTGAATAAAAACAACAGTTACACAAAACCATCAGTAGCTTTCTATTTACAAAGATGATTCCAGGAGGCGCAGGCCATCCTACACACAATGCTCCCACCTTTCACAATGCAAAGCCATGACTCACCTGGGTGGCCAGGACTCCCAGGACTCCCAGGGGCTCCCTCAGGTCCAGCAGGTCCGAACTGTCCAGGTAAGCCAGGTGGCCCCCTTTCTCCTTTCCTTCCCACATCACCTGGTAATCCTGGATCCCCCTTAAATTCAGTCAAACACATTTAAGGTCCTCATATAAGCAGGATATGTGATTAGAATCAAGCACAATCTTTACCCACTCATTTATCAATCTACACTAAGTGTCTATTCCAGGGCAGTACCATGAAATGTGGTGGGACTATGCGGGCTACATGGTTGGTGGGGACCAATAGAAAATGCAGCTCTCCTTTAAAAATGTTACAGGATTCCGAGATAGTAACAGTGCAGCATTAAGCCAAGCACAGGGCTCTTCTTAGCGTGGACCTTTGTGGCACCGCAGGCTGCATACCTGGATTTTACCAGGATGTAACAGTAACTTGTTGTTGTTGTTAGGTGCCATCGAGTCATTATCCAACTCAGCGACCCTCATAGGGTTTTCAATGGCTGAGTGCTTCGGGATTGCCTTGGGAGTGGATTGCCAGGTCCTTCTCCCATTTTTGTGGTGCTGGGAATCGAACTCGGGAACTCAGAGACTGCAGCGCAGCGCTCTACCCACTGAGCTAAATCCCAGCCCGTAACAGTCACTATCTACACCTATATAATACATTCAGCCCCTGCCTTCATGGAGCTTCAGAGACCCGTCTGGAGATAACCACTATCATTATGTGTTCTGCATAATTATTTGAATCTGACTGGAGATAAAGAAATCGTTGGACCAAATAGACATGCATACTACAAATAATAGGCGGACAGATACATAGATGCCAATCACAGGCTTAAGAAATCCTTTAAATGCTTTGATAGTCATTAAATCTGTATCTCGTATTTATGATAAATTTGAACATATAGAATCGATGGTAATGTAAAATTTCCATTGTAGCTGATTAAAATATTCTACTCTGTGACTATGATTTGCTAAAATGACAGCACCAGTTTATTTTGTGTTCGCTACACAGTTGTAAAAATCTCTTCTGGTCATTACCTATGAAAATCCTAATCTAAACGGAACTATAAATTAACAGAATATGTTGTTGTTGTTGTTAGGTGCCGTCGAGTCGGTATCCGACTCATAGCTACCCTCTGTACAACAGGGGAAACACTATTGTCAGTGCTTCTCTGCTGTTCATAGGGCTTTCAATGGCAGGTTGATTTTTGGGAGGGGGTTGCCAGGTCCTTCTCCCAAGCCTACAGCTTCTGGTGTTCCCAGGCGGTCTCCCATCCAGGTACTAACCAGGCCCGACCCTGCTTAGCTTCCAAGATCTGACGGGATCGGATGCCACAGGGCTATGGCTGCGGGCTAACAGAATATGAGTAAACACAAATAGAATTCCTCACTGAGAAATTACCTCAGTGGAAGGAGTCTCTCCACGGTTTTCTGAGAACCTACTCTAAAGAGAAATTTGTGCTCCAGGTAAAAGAGTTGTTTTTTGGGGTGCGCATAGTGTCTAAAACTTTTCTTTCTTATTTTGACCTGGCAATCTACTCCCATGAATCAATCCGCCATTGAAAACCCTATGAACAGCAGAGAAGCACTGACAATAGTGTTTCGCCTGTTGTACGCAGAGTCACTATGAGTTGGATACCGACTCCATGGCACCTAACAACAATAACAACTGGAGAAAATAGAAATTTAAGAAAAAGTAGTATTTTATTGGTTCAAAAGAAAGGGAGGAGGGTCCCCAAGTAATAACTTTTATGTTTTGGAGTCATATATTTTTGAACATCTGATTTAAAAGAAAATAGGTTCTCTATACAAAAATTTGCATTCAGACATTTTGTGTTCAATCTCAGGAGGTTAGTGGGTTTCTTAGGATACAATAGCTTTCTCTAGGGGTCCATGGGATCCCATGCTAAGAACGTCTGCTTAGAAGAATTCCTATTAATTATTCTACATTGCTCTAGCTCTGGATCTTAGCGTAAGTGTTATAGATGGATGGATTGGAAGGAAATAAACATAAAAAAAAGGAACCAAGTCTGACGGAAAGATTTGGTTGCTCTTTCACACAAAACAGGATTGAGGGCGTTGACATCTAGCCTCAGTGTGACAGAGCACAAGTGCTGAGAACTTTGAGGCAAGGTAAAAACATTCTGTGTAATGGAATAAAAATACTCTAAGATCTAAAATAAGAAAGATATATGTATCTCAGGATTTTGTTTGCTTTTTCATGATGCTGTAAAGTTATTCTATTTTGTATTTTTTACTATGTCTTACAAGAAAGGTGTTTTTGATGATAAATTTAAAACTCTGTGTCAGATGAATCCATAGCAGAGACTGGGCCAGTTTGTATCACAAAGGAAAAAAAAAAAAAAAACTGCCTGGTACAATTGCGTGGGCCTCTCATTACTGCCCCCTTCTGGGAGCACACTTAAACTGCAGGGACAGAGAAATTCCTTGATGGCTAAATAGAATTTCCAAAGTTGACAGCTGTGTAGTAATGAGGCATCTTCAGTTGTGGAAACAGAATGTTTAAAAAAATCCAAAAAACTCCCTGAAAGTACAGTAATATTTTCAATTTTCTCTGCCCACATCAAATCTTGTTAATACTTCAAGCCAACCCTACCCATATCACCAAAACCTAACTCTTCTAATGGCCTCCATACCTTTGGGCCTGGTGGGCCTGGCCTTGCACCTTCTGAATAACCCAAGTCTCCCTTATCTCCTTGGAGACCAGGACCACCTGGGAAGCCTGGTCTTCCAGCCAGACCTGGGGCTCCTAAAGATCCTCTTTTTCCTTTAGAACCTAAAATTAGGAAAGATGTCAGTTAAACGTGGGGTCTTGAAGAGTTTTACTTTTTACCTTTGTGTAAACTTTCCTTCTCCCAGCAAGCTGGTTTTATAGAATCACAAATGTATCTGGTTGTTACATTGGATGTTTTTGTTGTTGTTGTTTTTCTTAAAGACAGCCATTCTGACTGGGGAGAGATGGAATCTCAATGTAATTTTGATCTGCATTCCTGAAACCACAAATATTTTGTTCTCACCCATACTCTAGTTGCACACAGACCTTTGCTTAAAAGCAAAGATAGTTGTTTGACATAAAATTGATAGTAAGTGGAAAAACAAAACATCATGCAAAATAGCAAATGTAGCATGATGACCTGTTATGAGCTTGTGCACTCATCACAGGATCTTCGACGTTACCTGGCACACCCATTTTCCCCATGCTCCCTGGCATTCCACGTGGTCCTTCTTCTCCAGGATTCCCAGGGCTTCCCAGATCTCCTCTCGGCCCTTGAGAACAGATACAGAGTCACACAGCTTGCAGTTTCCAGGCATAGTAGGTGCTCAATAAATATCTGTTGCTTGCATGAGTGAATGAATGAATGAATAGAGCTATAGAACAGCCAGATCAGCTGGTTTAGGTACTTGCTTATCCATCCTGCTACCTTCAGATAAGGTGAGGACTAGGGACTCAAAACATAGGAAACTAGACAAAGTGAGATTCTTACCAATAGGCCTGGATTTCAAACATCCAAGCCATCTTATGACCAATGCCAGCAAGAAAGAGCGGACTCCCATGACTATACAGTAGTACATTTCCAACAGCACAGGGAAGTTTGATTCCCATGTAATACAATTTGTTACTGAGGTGGTTCAGGAATAAGAGACTACTTTAATAGCTTAAAAACGAATTCACAGAGCTGGGGCTGTAGTTCAGTGGTAGATTGCTTGCCTAGTGTGTGTGAGGCCCTGGGTTTAATCCTTAGCACCACACACGAAGAATTACCTTGTGTTTGGGCATGGTGGCACATGCTTATAATTCAGCAACTTGGGAGGTGAAGGCAAGAGGATCTCTAGTTCCTGGCAAGGGGCAGCCTGCATAACTGAGAGAGACCCTGTCTCAAAGTAGAAAAGAAAAAAGTGGGCTGGGGGTAAAGCCCAATGACAGAACATTTGCACAGTATATGTGAGGTCTTGGGTTCAACTCCTAAGTACCACAAAAAAAGAAGAAATAAAAAAGAATTACCTTGCAAACTCAATAAATTGTTAAAAAGGGGAGGGGACTTCTAGAACACCATTTTTTATCTCTGATGTGTTGTTGTTGTTGTTAGGTGCCGTTGAGTCGAGTCCAACTCATAGCAACCCTCATAGGGATTTCAATGGCTGACTGTTTTGGGATTGCCTTAGGAGTGGGTTGCCACATCCTTCTCCCATTTTGCAGTGCTGGGAATCGAACTCGGGACCTCAGAGACTGCAGAGCAGCACTCTACCAACTGAGCTAATTCCCAGCCCCCTCTGATGTGTATGTATGATAAATTATCATTCAAATGCATATAATCCACTTCAAAACGAAATGTTTGAGTAGAAAAATGGAACTATGTGTGTAATAGCGTTTTTTAGTTCATAATGCTAACTGTAAACTGCCTTCATTTTGGTTTAATTTAGTTAGCAAATTTATTCTGGACACTATTGGAGCAGAATTTATATTCAGCCCAGTAAGTCTAGAAATAAGTTTTATTATATTCATATCTAGGAAAACTTAAAACATGGTATTTCTACTGGACAATCAGCAATACCTGGTGGTCCTGGTGGTCCTGGTGGTCCTTCGAGGCCCTTTAAACCTGGTACCCCTGGAGTGCCTCTGTTTCCTTTCTCACCCAGATTTCCTGCAAGTCCTAAAGTTAAAGGTGAGCTGTCAGCTGGGTGCAGTGGTACATGCCTGTAATCCCAGCAACTTGGGAGGCAGAGGCAGGAGGATCACAAGTTCAAGGTCAGACATAGCATGCGTAACTTAGCCAGGCCCTGTCTTGAGAAAAAATTTAAAAATGGACTGGGAGTGTGGCTCAATGGTGTAGTGGTTGCAAAAGTATATGTGAGGCCCTGGGGTCAACCCTCTAATAAAACACACACATTGGAGCTGGGCGCAGTGGTGCACACTTGAAATCCCAGCAACTCGGGAGGCAGAGGCAGTAGGATTGCAAGTTCAACACCAGAGGCAGTCTGTGTAATTTAGCGAAACCCTGTCTCAAAAAGTAAAAAAATGCCCTAGCCATTAGGGAAATGCAAATCAAAACAACGCTGAGATTTCACCTTACACCAGTAAGAATGGCCAAGATCAATAAAACAAACAACAATAAATGCTGGTGAGGTTGCGGGGAAAAGGGAACACTTTTACATTGTTGGTGGAGCTGTAAATTGGTGCAACCACTATGGAAATCAATATGGAGGTACCTCAAAAAACTAAAAATAGATCTACCATATGACCCAGCTATAACACTATTGAGAATTTACCCAAAGGGAGATGGGTCATCATACCACAGAGACACCTGCATCTCCATGTTCAATGCAGTGCTTTTCACAATAGCAAAGATATGGAATCAACCACAGTGCCCTTCAACAGAAGAATGGATAAAAAAACTATGGTATATATACACAATGGAATACTATTCAGCAATCAAGAAAAATGAAATAGGGTCATTCGCACCAAAATGGATGGAATTAGAGAAAATTATTTTAAGTGAACGAACACGAGCTCAGAAAGAGAAACAACACATGTTCTCATTCATATGAGGGAGCTGATTCAAAATTACAAGAAGGAAAAATCCTACTCAAAGGTCAGATCATAATAAAAGGGGGGGAGGGAAGATAAGAATGGTGTCAATATAAATGGACTAGAAATCGCATGTAATTGTTCTAACAAGATAAAAACAAAGACCACTACAGGAAAAGTTTCTATCTTAAACAGAAATGGAACCCAAGGACATATAGAAAAATACGACATAGTAAAAGATAGAGAAGACTTGGATGGGAAACTTAGATGGGAAGGAGGGGAGGAGGGGAATCATAGGGGAGGGTAAAGGGTAACCTATATGAATAATGTTTATCAAAATGCATATATGAAAATGGCACAATGAAAAGCATGTAAAAATGAATCACATTATGATGTACATTAAAAATTTCTAATTAAAAAAAAAAGAAAAAAGAAAAAGTAAAAAAAATGGGCTGGGGGTGCAGCTCAGTGGTCCAGCACTTGCAAAGCATGTAAGCGCGAGGCCCTGGGTTTAACACCCAGTACTGCAAACGCACACACACACAAATCCTAGACATTAAAAATACAGTGTAGAAATTCATCAGATTCATCCATATCCTAGTTTAAATTGATGGCTGTTATAGTAATACATCACTGCATATTTATTAAGAGCACGGACAGGTGTGTGCTTATCTCTTTTTAGAGCAGGATTAAATGAGATATGTGTAAAACACTAACACAATGCTTGGCATAATTCAGTTCTCAAAGAACACTTGCAATTATCATAATATTTGTACATTCACACATTTGAAGACTTAATAGCCTAAATACCTCTTCATTTTTTGTGGTAAAGCACAACACTATATACAATTCTTATTTAAACATTCCATTTTCAATCCATTTGCTAAAATTATTATTTATTGTTAGTAAGTCAAGACCCTATCTAGAGTCACGCTGCCAATCAAGGACAACACTGGGGCTTTGAACATAGTTCTTTATGGCTGGGAAGCTCAGAAACCTCCCAGGGCCTCATTCTGTTGTTGTTAGGTGCCGTTGAGTTGAGTCCGACTCATAGCGACCCTCATAGGGTTTTTAATGGCTGACTGTTTCGGGATTGCCTCGGGAGTGGGTTGCCACGTCCATCTCCCATTTTGCGGTGCTGGGAATTGAACCCGGACCTCAGAGACTGCAGAGCAGCGCTCTACCAACTGAGCTAAATCCCAGCAGGGGCCTCATTCTACTTTCCCTAAAAACTCAGCTTCCATCCTAGTGTGCTCCTCCTCAGTGATATTCACAGAATCTCTTTTCCCTACAAAGCTAATTAGAAACTTCCTCCATTGCATGGAGCATTCAACAGTCTGTCTGTGGTGTGGCTTTGAGCCTTTTCTCAAGCAGACTTACCTCCTTTGGCTGGTTTCCTTCTTACATACTTATTGATTCACATGTGGAATGAGTATCTAATTAACAGACATGTCTTGTGCTGTGTTCTGGAAATAAAAATGAATCATGTTCCCTTTCCCAAGGTTTTGGTGTTGAATTTGGGAGACAGCCAAATAAACAACAATTGCCACCCAGTGAGAGAAGTTCTGTAATAGGGTTGGGTACAAAATGCTACAGGGAAGAATGTCTGGAAGAGGACTGTTTTTTCAGCTCTGTCTTGAAGACAAAATGAGAGCTAATCGGTTGGGGAAAGCATGGAACAAATGAGGGTTCCCAGAGGAGAAGGCAGCATATGCAAAGGGCTGGTAGGTAGCAGAGGGTTAGGTTGCTTTGTTTCGGATCTCTGCTTTCTCCATTTCTGTCATTTATCACAATGGGAGAATACTGTTTCATGTATTCATTTGCTCTGGCCTGTAGGCCAAGACTGGCTTGGTTTTGTATGTCTTGAGAGCTAAGGATGGTTTTTATACTGTTAAAAGACTATAAAAACAAACAAAACCAAAGAAAGATATTCAAAAGGGACCCTATGTGGCCCACAAAGTCTAAGATATCTACTCCTTGGCCTTTACAAAAGATGTTTGTTGTTGTTGTTAAGTGCTGTCGAGTCGGTATCTGATTCATAGCAACCCTCATAGGGTTTTCAATGGCTGACTGTTTCAGGATTGCCATGGGAGTGGATTGCCAGGCCCTTCTCCCATGTTTAGAACCCACTAATGTCTCTTTCCCCCACTGAATCCTAAGTTTCTTTGTGATCAGGAAGCTAAATCAGCTTTGGTCACTTCTGTGCATTCAGGACATAATAAAATGCCTAATCCATAGACATTAAAACTTAAGTGTTAAGTACAGAAATATCTTATGGCTGAAAAGATAATCAAAGGGCAACTGTTGGCAAAACTTTTATGCCAGCCTAAGGAGTCTGAATTCCTTTGTTTGTTTATTTGTTTTTATTTTTGTGATACTCAGGGTTGAACCCAAGTCCTTGCCCTTGCATGCTTTGTAAGTGCTGTATCACTGAGCTGCAACCCCAGCCCATTTTTTTACTTTTTGAAACAGGGTTTCGCTAAATGACACAGACAGCCTCTGGTCTCGAACTTGTCATCCTCCTGCATCCGCCTCCCGAGTTGCTGGGATTTCAGGTATACGCCACCGCGCCCAGCTCCAGTGTGTGTTTTATTAGAGGGTTGACCCCAGGGCCTCACATATGCTTTTGCAAGCACTCTACCATTGAGCCACAGCCCCAGCCCATTTTAAAATTTTTTCTCTTGAGACAGGGCTTAGCTAAATTACACAGGTTATTTCTGGCCTTGAACTTGTGATCCTCCTGCCTCTGCCTCCCAAGTCACTGGGATTACAGGTATGAGCCACCTTGCCCAGCAGGAGTTTGAATTCTTAAAGCATGAGGAATCTTGGAAAAATTCTGAAGTGAGTTTGATTGGCTCGTGAGAATCCCCCTCAGAATTGAAATCCCCTTTTATGGAGCCTTCTCTGACTATCAGAGTTGCTGAGCTTTTTGCTTCTCTCAATTCCCACAGGACTCACGGTCAGGGTACCAGGCAGCACAGGGAGGAGGCCAAGTATGGCCACATCACTGTGAAGCCCACCTCTGTAACTGCTTATCAGAGTGATACTGGATGAGTAACTTGACCTTTCTAGTCCCCATCTGTAAAATGGGATGACAGCACTCATAGTACCTCTTCCTAAGGTTATTGTGAGACTAAATGAGTTATTTGTAAAACTTAGAACAGTATCTGCACATGATAAGTGCTACATAGGTCTTTGTTAAATAACATAATAGAGCCGCGCACGGTGGCGCACGCCTGTAATCCCAGTGGCTTGGGAGGCGGAGGCAGGAGGATTGCAAATTCGAGACCAGAGGCAGTTTGCGTAACTTATCTGAGACCCTGTCTCAAAAAGTAAAAAAAATGGGCTGGGGATGCAGCTCAGTGGTCCAGCACTTGCAGAGCATGCAAGCGCGAGGCCTTGGGTTCAACTTCCAGTACCACAAAAATATATATATAAATAAATAACATAATAGTACTATTTTGCACCTTGTATTATTCATTATCGCTAAATTACACAGACTGCCTCTGGGCTCGAACTTGTGATCCTCCTGCCTCCGCCTCCGCTGGAAAGAGGCTAAATTTCACATGCAGACTCTTCAAACTGAAGACAGTGACTACTTATTTGTACTCTCGGGATCTCTCTCATATTTGCAGTGCATGTGTTTATGTCAGAAATCCAATTTTAAAAACCAGGACTAGCATGGCGGTACGTACCTACAATGCCAGCACTTGGGAGGCTGGGTCAGGAGGGTTTTGAGTTTGAAGTCAGGCTGGGATGTATAGAGAGATATTGTCTCAAAAAAAAAAAAAAAAGTAGCAGATCGTTCTGAAATTAGGCCTAGATAATATGCTGTTCCCTCCTTTTTTTTTTGTTCAGTCTGTGCTCCTCAGTTATGTATTTAAAAAGCTAAGAGAAAATATACAGCTGCAACACATACTGTACTTCGGGTGAATAAATGGTAGAATTTTGTTAGAAACATAGCAATAGCAGGTATCCCTCTATGCGAAAGGAATTCTTTAATTCTGAATTAGTACTCATTGTGCATTTAGTTTGTGAGAGCCAAATTTTGGCGTATGTAGGTATAGACAAGCTATTCATATTTTTTTCCAAAGTGTCTCCAACACTCCCCAAGTAATGTAGAATAATCTAGTGAAGTGGTGTCTATGTAGACAGTTTGTAAGGACTGGAAATTTGTGTCAGCTTTTCTTTCTTTTTTCTTTTTGTATCTTGGCTTAGATCAGCCATAGCAGGATTTTATGAAACTCATCTTACCTTCTAATTCCTTGCTAAAAATGGGAGGCAATCTTCTGTTTCCACTAGAACTAAATGATCTCTTCAGCAGCAGGTTAAATGAAAGCTACCTAAAAGGCTATTACTTCCTAGCTTTCCTTTATGCAAAAGAAATGCCTCTTATAAATTGATTTTTTCTTTTGTCTATTTTCTCAGTTGGCAAATTAGTTGGATTCCATCCCTCTTCAGAACTGGTCAGATGTCACTTCCCAGAAGTCTTCCCTAACTCTTGGAGAGGGCTACTCAGTCTTTCTACCATGGGCTGCAGCACTGGGCAGAATGTTTAAAGCAAATCTCCCAGACTATAAATCTTTTTATTTATTTATTTATTTTCAATACTAGGGGTTGAACCCAGGGCCTTGCGCTTGCATGCTCTGCAAGTGCTAGACCACTGAGCTGCACCCTCAGCCCATTTTTTAATTTTTTGAGACAGGGTCTCACTAAGTTATGCAGACTGCCTCTGGTTTCAAACTTGCGATCCTCCTGCCTCTGCCTCCCGAGCCACTGGGATTACAGTTGTGCACTACCACACCTGGCTTGACTATAAATCTTTATGTGCCAAGCATATTTACCAAGTACAACCTCATTTCTCAAAATTGGTTACAAATCTCTCAAAATGTGATATGGTTTTGCAAGTAAAAACATAAACACATTTTCCTTCTACTCCTGTCTTGTTGTTAAAGTTTGATCTGCAAGTTTACATTTTAGTAAGCAATTCTGTTTTTCTCATGTTACATGAAATTATTTTTGGTCAAGGGGACTTAAAGTTTGGTTTTATACTGATTATATTAATCATGTGACAAGAACGGCCATGCAAAGCACTCAGGTAACTTGAAATAACTTGAGTGGATTTGCATTTTAGCCTAATAGCCATGCCTAGTAATTAAGGACCTGGCAATCCACTCCCAAGGCAATCCCAAAACAGCCATTGAAAACCCTATGAGGGTCACTAGGAGTCGGATAACAACTCGATGGCACCTAACAACAACAACAACAACAACAACAGTAATTAACAGTATTTCTAAGGGGTTACATTTTGCATTAAAACACTTTCTTTTTACTGTTATTCTTCAAAGGATTTTGAGCATGAGAAGGAGCTTGGGGATGCAGCCAGAAAATCCATCCTGGTGGTTGACAGAATAAAGTAGAATTTGGGGTGGAGGTTTCTATTTCTGCCAGAGAAGTCTTTTAATATGGAATTTAAGGGTTTCATTTTCCTCATACTTGGCATAAAGGGGGCTTGGGGGCTTGTAATTTAAAGCTTGGCTAGGGACAATTTAAATACAGCAGACCAAAAGGCAAAATTACCTGAGAAATAACAATATGCAGCAGAGAGGCAGCATACTGTTTATGCTCCGCCTCCATTGGCCCTGTGACTTGGGCAATCGACCAACTGTGGTCTTCATTGTTCTCATTTGTTAACTAAAGGTATTAGTCAGTATAATTTCTTAGCCCTAGAATCAGCCCTGATGTTCTGATTCGATGCATAAAAAGTTCTTTACCTTTGAGACCCGGTTCTCCTTTGTCCCCTATTAAGTGGCGTATTTGTGCAGGCCCTGGGTTTCCTTTGTCTCCTCGATCCCCTTTGGCTCCTGGGGGGCCTCTCTCGCCCTTTATTCCTGGGAATCCAGGGGTACCTAACAGACAGGAGTCATAACATCAGGTGCTTCATTCTTTAAGCAGCTCACAGGGAGTGTACAGTAAAACAGAACAAAAACAGTTAACAGCACTGGGAACTTGATATTGTTCCTCTGAACAGACTGCTGCATAAACGTTGTGGCATAAACTTGCAGGGAGAAAATCAGATCCACTCGGATGGGAAAAAAATGATACACAGAACACCAAAATCAAATACACTCTTCTCTCCAAACTATGTTTCCTCTAAAGAATGAAATGCAATATATTTTGCTCCTAAATAAATGAACATCATTCCTACCTCCTGGTGTCTGGAAAGACCCCGTCACTCACCCTTCTGCCCCTGCATGCCTGGCTTCCCTGGAGGCCCAGACGGACCAATGGCTCCAGGATGACCCATCATCCCAACGATTCCTTTGTCACCTGTGGAAAAAATGAACACAAAGCAGCACATGTTGGACGGAACGAGAAAACCAAAATATTCCATAAAATAGGTTTACTTAGAGGTGGGGAGTTGAAGGGATGGTTTCTGTAAATAGCAAAATAACCATGTTTGTGTTGAGAAGAGTCAAGAGGAATGTTGGTCAGGTGACTTTTTAATCTCATCTGTGTGGATGTCATTGGTTGCCGATCACACTTACACTTGAGAGTACAGTATAATGAAATTTGAGAGCATTCCATCCCCTGACCTTTTGACCAAGTGCTTCCTAGTGTATTCCCTTAACTTTTTGTCATAGCGCATCTCTAGTTGAACGGCTGGGATTTAGATCAGTTGGTAGAGCGCTGCTCTGCTGTCTCTGAGGTATTGATTTTGATTCCCAGCACTGCAAAATGGGAGAAGAATGTGGCGATATACTCCCAAGGCAATCCTGAAACAGTCAGCCATTGAAAACCTTATGAGGGTTGCTATGAGTCGGACACAACTGGATGGCACCTAACAACAACATTGTTGCCGCCATATTATGAGAGTGGGAGTTTTTTTCCACTGACTTGTCTTTAATGCCTAGAATAGTTCTGACATGTAATGGAAGCCTGACAATATGAACCAGGGAATATTTTGTTAATCAAGTTGTTACCCTGGGCTTCTCTGTGGAGGGGAGATCAGTGAGGTCCTTATTCCATGAGGAAACAGAATATTCTCCTGGTCTATATAACTATAAAAACAGCCATGGGATCAAAATTATAAAGAAATATTATTTAAAAAACCTCTGTGGCAACCAATTAGATGACTTAGACAAAATGGAGGAATCCCCAGAGAAACACAGATTACCAAATCTGGCTCAGGAAGAAATAGAAAAATCTGAATAGAACTGTGACAAATAAAAAGATTGACTTGGTAATCTAAAAATTTCCCTCAAAGAAAAGGCTGGACACAAACAACTTTGCTGGTTCATTCTACCAAGGGTTTAAAGAATTGCAGTTCTTCATAAGCTCTTCCAGGAAACACAAGAGGAGGAAACTCTTCCCAGCTTGTTCTGCACGGCTAGCACTGACCTGATAACAAAACCAGATGGGGGCATCAAAAGAAAACTACCAACAATATCCCTCTTGAATTTAAGAGAAAAATCTCAAGGAAATACTAGCAACTGTGTTATGTTGTTGTTGCTGCTGTTAGGTGCCATGGAGTCGGGTCTGACTCATAGTGACCCTATGTACAACAGATGAAAAACACTACCTGACACTGTGCCACTATTATCAGTGCTTCTCTACAATTCATAGGGTTTTCAATGGCTGATTGTTTTTTTGGGGTGTGGGTGGAGGTGGGTGGGGGGGCTAACAGATCCTTCTCCCAAGCCTGCAGAACCCAGTGTTCCCCCAGGTGGTCTCCCATCCAAGTGTTGACCAGGCCCAACACTGCTGAGCTCCCAAGATCTGACCAGATCAGACGCCATTATTATAGCAACTATTTTATACAATTATCTAAACAGAATTACACAGCAAAAATAGTCATATCCTAGGTAAATGTGAAATATGGCTACCCTGCCACCACCATGCCCTGCCCTTTGGCACCCAGCATTTAAAAATAATTCAGCAGGAAAAACTTACACCAACTGAAAGAAAAGCATAAAATCAAAAACCTATACCTGTGCACAGTTCATAGGGCCACCGTAAGGGGAAAATGTAGAAGATGATAAAAGAAAAACAAAAGTACAGATAACGGTACCTGGTGGCCCTAGAAATCCTGGAGTGCCTGGAAATCCTTTTTGACCCGGTGGTCCCATCTCACCTCTACGGCCTGGCATTCCTGGGGGTCCGGGTTTGCCAGGGGATCCTGATCTATCCAAGCCTGGAATGCCTGGATCTCCCTTTGGCCCTGTTTCACCTCTTCCGCCTATATATGAGTGAATGAATGAATGAATGAGTTTACAAACAAATGCTTGCCCTACCAACCTGACAAATATTTTATGGTTAAGTATTCGACTGCATGATTTTGGGTGAAGTGCACACTGTACGGATGTGTTTATTTAATGTCTCCCTATGTAGAATTTCTCAAACTACTCTTTCTGGCTCTAACAGTCTCTGTTTCAGAAAATCATGCAGTGGTAATAGTATAGTATTCAAGCATATTTCCAAGTACCACTGGTACATTCTGGGACTGAACTTTCTGGCTGTGGCTCCAGTCTTTCACCTCAGAAGAGAGAGAGGTACTTATGGAGGTAAGGCAATGGATGCCACTGGAAACAGCACTGCCATGGTAATGATTAACACAGACATTAGCTGAGATCTCAAAAATTTTTCTGAGAAACAGTCACCAGATCTGGTTGAGAGGAGCCAATAATACAGATCAACTTTCATGTTATCGGGAAAAACTAGCCTGCATCTTTTAGATTTATTTTCATGTCCTTTCTTATTATGTTTTATGTTTATATTCTTAGTTTATAACTTGTTAAAGTTATCTTTGCATACACTTTTCTCTATTTTAATAAGAAATTTATCACTTCAATAAACTTACAGAAGTATTAAAAGTGACATATTTGAAAACGTATATGCAAATTATCTACCAATCAAGCGTATTTGTCTTTGGTGTTCATATTTTCTTACATAAAAGAGACAAATCAATTCACTATATTAAGAGTCTTCCTTTATAGGTGATATATACTATTGTGTGCAACAAAGCCATTACAGCAAGCTTTCTTTTCTAAAATAACATTTCTCATTGAATAGTATTCGGGATTTGCTGCTGAACAAGTTCCAAGTTAAACAACAAGGTGCAGAGCCAGAGGCGCATGTCAACTCCCCTCCTACCTAGTTGTCCTTTCAATCCATTTAAGCCTGGAAGTCCTTGGGCTCCTCTGGGCCCTGCTATGCATCTTCCTGGGGGTCCCTTTTCTCCAGGTGGTCCAGGCTGCCCTGGATCTCCTGCAAATGAGAGTTAAAGAGTACATTCAGTTGCTAGAACCAAGATGCTACTATTCCTGCCCCAATCATTCTTCTATAACTTTGCCTCCCTAAATCACACCTATATTGAACACTGTGAATATGCTTCTATAATGAACACTCATCAAAAAGGGTGGGAAGGAAGAGAGAAGGAAAGAGGACGAAAGGCGGAGTGGCCATGCTAAATGGGAAATCAGCGTTGCAGGTTCTAGTCACTGCGCTAGGTTTTCTGAGGAGGATTCTTCATCCCTAGAGCACCTACACATTCAGTTGGCTGCGTTTTAGCAGAGCTCACAGTGGAGAAACATAATCACACTTGCTATTGTACCTTGAGGTCCATCAAGCCCCTGTTTTCCTGGAATTCCAGGGACACCTGGAAGCCCAGGGAATCCCATTTCTCCATTTTCCCCAGAATGGCCTCTTTCTCCTGGAAAACCCGGTTTTCCTGGCTCTCCAGGCCTGGCTAGTGCTGGTTCTCCCTGTAGCACAGAAATTCTGTTAGTTTTACCATACAGTGCTTCCAAACCCTCACTGATAATGGCTGGTCTTCAGGGCTATTTACTTGAAAGTAACCTTTGTTTACGCAAACTCTAAGTCTCTTTGCACAGCAACCACCATTCAATTAACTATCCCTTTTCAACTCTAGTGGGTGACTTTACTATAAAATTATGCTCAAGGATGCTTCAAGATATTTACTTTCCATATTGAGAAGACTGCATGACTCTTTGTAAACACAGAAATCTAGTTATCTTTACTTTGCATGATTTTTCTCATAGCTACTCACATTTCTTTCTGGAATTCTCCCATTTTATTTACTCTGAGTGTTTATGAAGCCATTAAGGAAGAAATTGAGAGGCAAACCTACCTATAACACCTTCGCTCTTCCTTTCTAAAAAGGAAGATGGTCCAGAGAAACTTTTTTTTTTAATTAATGTCTTCATCATCTACAAATATATACAGATCATTTCTAAACCTAGAGTATCTTGCCTGGTGAAGGCTGATTGTGGTTACCCACCCTCCTCCCCCCCAATCATTCTGAGTTTTAATTCCTGCAAACCTTTGTCCCTGGGTAGCCTGGCTCTCCAGGAAGTCCAGGTTCTCCCATTTTGCCAGGACAACCTGGCAATCCTTTTGCTCCTGGGAAACCTTTATCTCCTACAGAGAAAAACAAACAAACAGAAACAAAACCAATAAAAGTTGGAGATTAGTCTTACTGAAAGAGTCTAGCAATATCTCTTATCTAATATTTTTAGGAGACAGCTAGCTAGAGATGTTTGTAAAAAATTTAAATGGTAAGAAAACCAACTGATCAATAAACAATCTAAGAGAATTTAGTTCTAAGTCAGATTGTGTTGTTGTTAGGTGCCGTCAAGTCGGTATCCGACTCATAGCGACCCTCTGTACAACAGGGGAAACACTATTGTCAGTGCTTCTCTGCTGTTCATAGGGTTTTCAATGGCAGATTGATTTTTGGGAGGGGGTTGCCAGGTCCTTCTCCCAGCCTACAGCTTCTGGTGTTCCCAGGTGGTCTCCCATCCAAATGCTAACTAACCAGGCCCGACCCTGCTTAGTTTCCGAGATCTGACGGGATGGGATGCCACAGGGCTACAGCTGCAGGCAAGTCAGATTGTACTGATTCCCAATTAAAAAAAACAAAAAACAAACAAACAAAAAAACTGAGTTTTTCATTTTGTTGTTTAGTATGGTTACAATTTTGATGCGTCAATTCTTCAAACCACTGATGCTGGCTGGCCATTTGACCAATTTTTTGTTTTTGAAGTCTATTTTATACAGTGTCGAGCTAAATGGATTTTTATGTATGTGCCTATACAAGCATGACCTATAATTAAGAAAGGAGCCACATACATTGTGTTCTTTGTTCTGTGGTTCTCAAGAGGAACCAAAAAAAGTGAGGCTGCATTCAGAGAATGCCTTCATGCCTATAATTGGTTGTTGTTGTTGTTAGGTGCCGTAGAGTGCTGAATTTATAGCTAGTTTACAGGTTCATTATGTCCACCTGTGAGGTTGGAAATTTCTACTTTCAAGGTGTTGCCTTCAGGCTACTTCTCCTCCCATATTTTAACATCTTTGTCCAGAGAATGAGTCCTCTGAGTTGCAAAGCTAAGATGCAAGTTCTTAACCCAGGAAGGACAAGGCAAAAAGATGGGCCAGGCTCCATTACGTCACAGATCCTCAGGAAGTAATCCATGAAATTCTCATCAAAGCCATCCTTGGGACCACATGAAAAATGGGATTATGTTTTCCATTCCAAGCGCTCATAAACTAAAATCAATATTCCTGTATTCAGGCAGAATTGATGTATGGTAAACATCGACGATACTTTTTTTGGCTGGTTGCTTTAGTTTTTGTTTTGTGAGACAGGTTCTCACTGTATAGCCCAGGCTAGCCTGGAACTCACTACGTACACCAGGCTGGCCTCAAACTCACGTCTATCCTCCTGCCTAAGCCTCCCAAATTCTGGGAGTACAGGCGTGCATCACCACACCTAGCTTGATGATATATTAATTCCAGAGACAAAACACCAAAACATGGATCATATTTTGACAAATGTTTTAAATTATATTGAAACAAACATAAAATTATCAGAAAGCTCACAGTCCTATTTGATAGTCCAGGGACTGAGGTTCCTCCTATGGTGTCCTGGACAGGACTTTCCTTGACACATTGGTCAGAGGGAGCCTCATGCTATTATTCAGCCTTAGCATCTGGACTTTTTTATTTTGATGGGAAACAGCATATTTTCTTTTCTTTCTTTCTTTTTTTTTTTTTACTTTTTGAGACAGGGTTTCGCTAAATTACACAGACTGCCTCTGGCCTCGAACTTGCGATCCTCCTGCTTCTGCCTCCCAAGTCTGTGATTATGGGTAGCATATTTTCTTAAAGGAAAATAATTGAGGTAATTTATTTTGAAGTGGAGTGTGTGTGTGTGTGTGTGTGTGTGTGTGTACACGAGTGCACGCGCACTGAGGATTGAACCCCGAGCCTTATTCATGCTAAGCACGGTCTCTTACCACTCACTGCACTACACCCCCAGCCCCATTTGTGACTTAACAATTCATTTCTTATTAAATAAATATGTAAGGTGAAGGAATGTATAAATGTAAGAAGTGCAGAGAAGAAAAAAATTCTCATAATCCTACAACCAAGAAGAGTCACTATTACCTCTTTAGTGAATTTCCTTCTAGTTCTTTTATGTGCATTTAAAAAATATGAGATGAGATTGCATAAATCAATGTGAATTCTGCATTTTACACCTAACATTGTTGTAAGATTTTTAAGACTCTTGGAAAAACATCATCTTTAAAGGATATTACAGGTATTTCCCATTTTATTCACTATTCATAGTTAAGTCTTCTAAATATCCATAGTAAACCTCACATTTTAAAGTTTTTAACTTACCCTTAGGTCCAGGAGGCCCAGGAAATCCAATTCCTGGAATTCCTGGTTCACCATCAGGTCCAGGAAGACCAGGATCACATTTTCCTATGGATCCAGGGATACCTTAAAGACACATACACACACACATTTGCAACTTTCCTTCATTTGTTAAAAGAAAACATCCAAGTTCACTGTGCATCCTAGCTGTTTTTGAGAATTAAGAAATAATTTTGATATAGCCCAAATTCCTCATTCCCACCCCTAGCCAATGGACCTATCATTAGGATCTGCAGAGAACTGTTAAAACATAATTTAATTCCTAAAAAATATATTCCGGATATTATGGACTTTTAGATCACATCGGCAAAAATATCAATGTTCAAAAATGAAGGTGCTATGGAAAATATTCTGATTAAATTTGTAAACATTACTAGTTCTTCCACCAAAACTCCATGAAGATTGCTCTGTTCTGGAACTTCTCTTAATTAATTACATCTGTTTTCATTTGGAGGCTTTATATCAGAAGTATCAGGGGGATTAGTTTGGATAACCCCAAAGGACAACAGCAAGTCCCCTGCTTCCTCGCTCATCTGGGGGGTTCTGACCTATGTTCCTTTCCAGAGCCAGCGAGTATTTTTTTTTCCCTCAGAATAGGGACATTTTTCCAGGAGAGTGAGGTTGTTGTCTGATGTCACATACCAGACTTGGCAACAGGGGTACTCACCTGGTGGACCTCGGGGGCCAGGATGGCCAGGGGGCCCTGGAGGGCCTGGGAGGCCTGGGACTGGTGTTGAAACACTGGATTCTCCCTTAGGACCTTAAGAAAATTTGTGACCATAAGATGGAGGTGCATATTGAAGCTCTTCTTAGATGATGGGGGAAATATGATCATATGGAATTAATAAATGTACACCAAGGAAAACAAAAATATAATCTTTCAGACTTCAAAACTAGCTTAGGGATGATGAGCCCATAGAAACTTCCTTATGAAATTGACAAATATTTATAAGCACCTGCTACTGTCTAAGCCAAGCATGTACAATCCATGGTCCATATGGTTCAGGACAGCTAGTAATGTGGCCCCACAAAATCTTTTAACATCATGTATTTTTAAGCATTTAATTTGTGACCCATATATATAGACACACACATATCTATATCTATATATATACACACACACACATATGTGTGTGTGTGTGTGTATATATATGGGTCACAAATTAAATGCTTATATAGTATAATAATAATGCATATATATGCATTAATTATATAATTTATGTGTGGCCCAAGATAATTCTTCTTTACTCTTTACTAGTTCAGAGAAGTTAAAAGTTTAGACACTCTTTCTCTAAGCCTTGTTTTAATTAATAGCCCAAACAGGCTGGTCTACTGAATGACAGCCTATTCTGAAAAAGTGATCATATAGAATTAAGTTGGTGAATATTGATAGGATATTTATTTATTGGGTGATTGAGTTTTCATGGGACGGCAGTAAGGTATATTGAACAAAACAGTAATTGTGGCTCAACATACTGACTTGTATTTGAAGGTTCGCATGCTGCTTATAAGATCTGTGACCCTGGGCACATTTCTTAATCTCTCTGACAAGATCCTCATCTATCTTTGGGGAAATAATAACTACCTAGCAGACAAGGATTCGAGATAACATCCTGACCACAGTGGCCAACATTGAATCATGTTAATGATTAGTCTTGTCCACAGAATCAGTTATATATTTACAGAAATATAGTTTACAGTATGTGATGGGAAAATTTGATAATCTATTTTATGAATATGAGATTGGTTCTTCACTAAAGATTCACATTTAGAAAGAAGAGAAGAGGATTGGATGATGGATTAGAACAGGTGTTAATAAACTCTTTCTGTAAAGGAACAGACAGTAAATAAATCCAGGCTTTCTGGTCCTGATCTTTGTCACAACTATACAAATGCCACTGTGGCATGAAAGCAGGTAGGCAGCATAGAAGTGAATGAACATGGCTGGGTTCCAATAAGCTTTACTTATGGATACTTCATGGGAGAAGGGCCTGGCAATCCACTCCCAAGGCAATCCTGAAGCACTCAGCCATTGAAAACCCTATGAGGGTCTCTATGAGTTGGATACCGACTCGACGGCACCTAATAATAAATAATGGATACTTTAATGAATTTCTCAAATTTTAATGTATCACAAAACACTATCAAATCTTTTTCAGTTTTTAAAAACGTAGAAACCATCCATTCTTAGCTTGTAAATCATACAAAGGCAGTTGATGAGCTAGATTTGGATTTTGGGGCCACCATAGTTTGCTAATCCCTGGATTAGAAGAACAGCCTCCAATGTAAGGTGCAGACAAAAAATAATATTCTATATCATATATATCAAATCATAAAATAAGCTTTATATATATGTAGACTGAAATTATGCATTCAATTGGTAATATATACAAACACTATCAGGGTATGCACTCAATTTTTTTTTTTTTTTTTTTTACAAATGAAAGAGACACTATAAAATGATTTGGAGACCACAAGTTTATTGTGGTTCACCCTTCAAAGTGATTTTAGAAGTAACAAATGACCATGGTGGCATTATTTATTTTAAAACCCTTCATAACATGCTATTCTCACCTTTTGTTATATTGTCAGCTGTAGCCAAATATGATATACTTGATTTCTCCTGAATATAGAACTGTTTTCAACACCTGTGGATCCCAAAAGTGACCTAGACTTTAAAACTATTCTCAAGCAACTTTTCTTCATTTGTCTTAAGTACTGTAAAGTTTTATTTGTAACCTGCCCATTGAGTTACAGATTTTTTAAAAATTGCAATAATTGTATTGAGCCCTTGAGGCCTAGAAGCATCTTCTCAAGTTCAGTTTCTTGGTTTTTCTTCCTCTTAGTGCTTTGTAATTCATCTCCACCCAACCCTTCCTATCCATTCCTTCCATATATTTTATATCAGTAATAGAGATAGACAATCCTAGGGAACTTCAGCTGGAGTCCCCAATAATAGGGAAAAATGGATTTTCTCTGGCATATCCTACACATTCTTTCCCAGTATCTATGAGCTGACATATTCTATTTGTTAGAAACAAGTTAACATATGTATTCATTAATCTCCAAAGACCTTCATTAGCTCTGGAAACCATCCACCCGCTCCATAGGAAAACAGGACTGGAAAGAAAACTAACCAACCGGCTTCTCCAGGTGGTCCAGGGGCTCCAGGAACTCCTTGGCTGCCCTTTGGACCTGGCTCTCCCCGGGGTCCATAGCCAGGTGGTCCAGGTGGTCCTGCAGGTCCTGGGGACCCAGGAGGGCCAGGATCCCCTGGAGGACCCTGATCCCCCTTCTCACCACTCAGGGCCTGTGACAACAGGAGCGTGTTTGGATAGTGCTTCATTCCGTGTCTCCCCACGACAGGTTAATCTTACCCCACACACGAACACCAGCTAGGCTATCACTGAGAAGTGCCTGAATTAAAAGTCACTTGAGATGTCTTACATGTCTGTCACGTGATAATAGCCACTAATCAAATTGGCAACAGTTCAAATGGGTTCAGAGGGGACACTCTTGCTACTGGCTCATTTCTAAAGAAAAACCGTGATAGCAAGCCTTTATTTGTATAGTTTTCACCAGCTATTTTCATTACAAGGGAGATATACAACCTAACAACAACATTTTTTTCTCTCAAAAAAGTGCATTCTATTTTAACAAATTTATACACTGTAACTTTGAAAATGAGTTGTATGTTTTAAAGAAGTTTGGTTTTGGAAAAATAATTAAAGTTGCCTTCCTCCTTAACATACCCCCCCACCACAATGAATTTGACTGGAGTTTTCATTGTTCAGTATTTTGGGGTGACCTGCAGCTGTAGCCCCATGACATCTGATCCCGTCAGATCTCAGAAGCTAAGCAGGGTCGGTCCTGGTTAGTACTTGCATGGGGTACTGCCTGGGAACACCAGGTGCTGTAGGCTTGGGAGAAGGACCCGGCAACCCACTCCCAAAAATCAATCCGCCATTGAAAACCCTATGAACAGCAGAGAAGCACTGACAATAGTGTTTCGCCTGTTGTACGTAGGGTCCCTATGAGTGGGATACCAACTCGATGGCACCTAACAACAACAACAAGAAGTGGTGTGCCTGTCTGTCTCTCTTTCACCCCCCCGCCCCTTAGTCATGACCAGACACTTCCTTGATGTTTTTCTCCTTTACTCTCTGGAGCATCTTTACCAGTACTAAAAAAAGAAATTTGGCAAGTTGCAAATAAGGGTATCATATGAACTCTATTAATACTTGATCAAAAGAATTCTAGACATTGTCCTTCTACAAGTGTGACTATGCAAAGTAGGCAGCCTGGGCTTTGCCTAAGGAGGGTCTGGGAAACCCTGATCCTGCCAATGCTTCCAGTAAAGACAGCTTAGCATATCTACACATCAGGGAGTCCATTCACATGACATTGAAAGGCCTGTCAGTGAAGCTTTAAATTTCCTTACCAAGTTTCCCCAAACCTGCACCAAAAAGGTGGAATCCTTTTTACTAGGTAAATGTGATTACTCTTGGGAGATTCTGGTATTTCATAGAGTAGTTTAGGCAAACTTCCCACAGGTACATGGTGAGAGGTGCTCAGCCTCTCACTCCATGACATTTTACATTGATCTTATAAGAAATTATATCCCACAAAAGAATCAAATGTACAAAAGCTGAATAGTTTACATGACAAAACATTTGATATCTTTACTTGACTACCATACCCCTAGATAGTCTGTCTTTTATGTATTTTTACTTAAAAATTGCCCAAGAAATATTTGCTAAAACCTTCCCTTACTAGTCATTTTCTGAACTGCTCTATACTCATTTGATATAAATATGGAAATGTAACCTTATATGAGAGTCATTATCTATGTAAAATTCTAATTGGGCCAAATCATTGGAAGTTGCCTATTTATTTTGTCAAAATACTATTAATATTTGCTTATTTAAAGATGCTTCATTCTGCAGTTACAGTGACGAAGCCTGCTGAGTGGCCACCATGTTTTTGGAAGGCAATCACCTTATTGCTTAACTTCGGAGCATGTCATCATAGGAAGGGTAAAAATTTCCAGGTACCAACCGGTTCACCCCTGGGTCCTGGTGGTCCTTTTACTCCGGGAGTTCCAGGAATTCCATCCAAGCCCTTTTTGCCAGGCGGCCCTCTGAGCCCAGCATCCCCTGGGGCTCCCATGGGCCCCTGGGGCAGAGGTGTTTCACCCTTTCCTCCTTTAAGTCCTGGAGCTCCCTGGGCACCTGGGAATCCCTAGGGAGATAGAGAAATGAGTCTGCCTTGTGTATTCGTAGAGTTGTCTTACAACAGTCTTGAAAACAGCATCAACAAAAACTTTTCAATTTTAATGAACATGGATTTTTCTTAACCCACAATTTCTTTGACCCACAAGTAGCATTTCAGGCTTTTTGTTCTGTGTTGCTTTGCTTAGTTTGTAACCTCCAATACTGGAAAAGAATTTACTTAGTACAATTCCACACAGTATAAATAATAATATAATTCAACACGATACAATAAAAATAATTCAACGTGATACAACAATTGTAATTCAGATTAAGTTTGAGTCTTGGTAACTTTTATTATGCATCTCTGCATAATTTAAGTATAGTTATCCAAATATAACTTTCTGATTCATTGTAACCATCAGTATGAATAATATAAGGTAGCATAATTATTGATGATCATTTTACTTGTTTCATTGAGGTACCATTTACATCCCATAAAATTTATCCTTTGTAAGAGTATAATTTTATAATTCTTAATAAATTTGTAAACTTATACCACAATCATTACAATTAACATTAAAACACTTCCATAGCTCCCTCACGTTCCTTCGAATCCATGTACAGGTAATCCCTGTTTCCACTCTCAGCCTCATGCAATGATTGATCTGCTTTCTATCTTTGAGACTATGTTAAATGATTCGTAATTCATTCAATCACCCATTTAATCCACAAGTATCCATTAAACACTTACATTTGCCTATCAGTTGAAAACCCACAGTTTGCCATACAAACTGATAACCTATATGTGATGTGACCGTATTTCCAGAGTGCTCAACTTTCCAACTGAAGATAAACATTTATAAACATGGAAGCTTACTGGAAATCCTGGAAGACCTGCACTTCCTGGGGACCCTGGGCTTCCTTTCATACCAGCTGCACCTTGTCCTCCTGCAAAGAAATGCATTATCACTACTGAACACCAACTCTCAGAGACCAGGGTAAAGCAGGGTATGCAGGCTAATACTGTATGTGTTGTTGTTGTTATTAGGTGCCGTCGAGTCAGTATCTGACTCATAGCGACCCTCATAGGGTTTTTAATGGCTGACTCTTTCAGAATTGCCTTTAGCTCAGTTGGTAGAGTGACACTGTATATGGGCTAATGTTAAACTTAAAAACCTTGAGCTTTCAGTAACAATCTCAATTGCTTTCTGCTTATGACAAATCAGAAGATATAGTAACAGATGGCCTTAAATGCTGCAAAGAACAACAGGCTGGTGCTGAGTGGCTGACGGTCTGCTTAAGTGTGTCCTCCAGTCTACCGTGGTCCTCACCACTCTCCCTCTCTGTGGTCCCCAGCACTGAGGACATGGTTATAATTTTTTATTGCAGTTGTATCCTCATGAAGAGAGTGTAATACTGCATAAGCCCATGCCTCTGTCAAAAGTGGGAACATAAAAAAAACGGGCTGAGCAGGGCTGTGTGTGCTTACTATGGTTGTTGCTTCATTGCGTTAAGTTATCCGCTGGTCCCCTGTAGGAGTCATGTTTACAATTCCTGAATAACAGTACTTTACTAGATTTCAGCAACTAAAGTAGAACAGGGGAAAACACCAGCTTTTACGTGCTCTGTCACTGACTTTATGTTAACAGACACTGTGTGTTTTTGAAACTCTTCCTCCAAGTTCATCATGCCGTCTGGCAATCTAATACCTTTTTAAATTTCCTAGTGTGTTTACCCTCCCGGCCTTGCAAAAACACAAATTTGCCTACCGATAGTCCATACCTGGAACTCCTTTGACACCATCCAACCCTGGGAATCCTGGGAGGCCAGGGGGCCCTGGGATACATGGGCATACTGTGCACAGAAGGCCTGGTTCTCCTGCAAGAAGAGAACACTTCTATTACTCATAAACCCATACTGAGTCCACAGAAAGGACGGGCATTTCCTGTCCATACAAGCATTTATTACTTTTTTTTTTTGAGTACTGGGGGTTGGACCCAGGCTTCAAGCATCTGAGGCAAGCGTTCTACCACTGAGCTGCATCCCACACTCCTGTTTTACTTTTTATTTTGAGACATTCTTGCTAAATTGAACAAGCCGGCCTTGAAATTACTATCCTCCTAACTCATCCTCCCAAATAGCTGAGATTAGAGGCATGCACCACAGTGCCCAGCCATTTGAGCATTTTTTTATGTTGTGAAAATCATCTAAGACATTGCACATATTCATTTTAAAAATTCATGCATTATATCTGCTTTTTTGTTCTGAGCTATATAGCTCTTCAGAGAGAAGAAATTCCAAGAATCTAGCATAAAACATCTACCATTTCAGAGCTTTTCTCCTTGCATGCAGTACAAAACTCACATTCTAGGGATATCCAACAATTTAATGAGTGCTAAGTGAATTACTGATTTATAGGCGAATGGACACTTCTAGCTAATTCTTTTGCAAAAGAAGCCACCCGACTGGCTGCTGTTTGGCATCATGGCTGTCTTAGAGGGAAAAAAGAATCAATGGCAATGACAATGTGAATGGATTATGCTAATAGAACACTATGCATGAACCAACCTTTGGGCCCATCAGTTCCTGGGATTCCTGGAGGCCCTAAATGGCCTGGCAGTCCATAGTCCCCAGGTGGACCCTTGAGAAAAACGATGCCACCTGTAAAAATAAATGAAGACAGCTTTTTCATTTTTTACAATGAGAAAATATTTTAATTTATGTATTATTTTACATGCATTTTTCTCTATCTTTATATTGGAAACTTAGTCTCCAGAAGTTTATCCACAACTGAAAAGTCTGATGCATATTGACCAGCTCTTCCCTTGAGATTTGATACCGGTGTGGTTGTTCTTTGCAAGTTCATTATATGATATTTTGTCACATAATCAACCCATGTGAGTTTATTCCTACTGAAGACTGTCCTGTCAGTTTCTTGAGGGAAAGGATCAAATCTCATTCTGTGTATCATGATACATTGTCTTTTCCTGATATATAGATGCGTAACACATATTGAAGGAAAAAACAGATTCTGAAACGGGGGGTTATCTGTTTTCTCTTCAATGTCTGTTCACATCAATTAACTTTGCCATTCTTAAAGCGGGCTGGGATTTAGCTCAGCTGGTAGAGTGCTTCACTGCAGTCTCTGAGGTCCCGAGTTCAATGCCCAGCACCGCAAAAATGGGAGAAGGACCTGGCAATCCACTCCCAAGGCAATCCTGAAACAGTCAGCCATTGAAAACCCTATGAGGGTTGCTATGAGTTGGATACCGACTCGAAGGCACCTAACAACAACAACAATTCTTAAAGCAGCTCTTTAAGAAAGCCGTTCCCAGTCTTTCATAGCTAGTATCATGTTGCATTGAATAGCTTTCTCTTAAACTGGCATGGTGTGTTCTATGATCCAATTTTTGTTCTTTCCATGTTGACTGTAGGTTAAAGGCAAGGCTGATGAAATGTTGAACAGTTAGCTGTTGTTGTTGTTAGGTGCCGCCGAGTTGTGTCTGACTCATAGCGACCCTCATAGGGGTTTCAATGGCTGATTGTTTTGGGATTGCCTTGGGAATGGATTGCCACATCCTTCTCCCATTTTTGCAGTGCTGGGAAATGAACCCAGGACCTCAGGGACTGCAGAGCAGCACTCTACCAACTGAGCTAAATCCCAGCCCTAGTTAGCTATATAGTTGTCCCAAACTTCAGAGCCACAAGGTAACAGTGCAAACATTTAATCTAGTTGGAATGTGATATGTGTCATGTTATGTTTGGTTGACTATGACAAGAATGGTCATTTTAGTTTCTCCCACCTTTAAGATACCTGGAATGGCTAGGGATGTGGCTTAGTGGTAGAGTGCTTGGCTGGCATACCCAAGGCCTTGGGTTTCATTCGTAGCCACACACACACACACACACACACACACACACACACACACACACACCACCAGCAACAACACAAAAATAAAACCAACAAAAAAGATACCTGGACAGCCATCTTTATACTTACTGTAAACTTACATATGGAATATATTTATATACTTGTGTATACTTAATCCATTCTCACTTAATGCATTCATACATAACTAAACAGATAACTTAAATACGTACAATGTTCCAGCTCCCATAGTACATAATGGGCTTAAAACAGGAAACAAGACACAGTCCCTGTTCTGGGGGGCTTTGATTCTTGCAGCAGAAACTGACAAACACAGGCAATGTGAAAAATTCTGCAGATGGGATAAACTTGGGTGTTATGGGATGTGGGCTTGGTGACAGCTTTCTGAAGGACTTGAGCTCGAAGCTGCAACCTCAAGGACAGACAGGTGTTGCTAGAGAAGGGAAGGGAGGACACAAGGTTCTGGACAGAGCAAAGCAGGTACAGCCTTCCAGGGGAAGGGGCTGCTCCACTGCAGGTCCCCAGGGGTCCGGACCCCTTTAGCCTTCACTAGCCACACAAGCTCTGCTCATCAGGCTGGTCATGGGTAACACCAGATGCCAAACCTTCATCTTGAAAGAGACTCAAAGGACTAGTAATTGTTAAATTCCCTAGCACACAGTAAAGACTTCCTGTTAAGCTTAATTTTGCTTTATTTTCCACATGGGGCTCACATTATCACTTGACAGATTTATTCCTGGTTATGTTTTTATTAATGGGATAATCTCTTAAATTGCTGTTGGCCTAAAGGAACTTTTTTTTCATATAATCAGACACTTATCCTTTTAATACTAAGAGGTTTTCAGGTTATTCTTTTGGATTTTCTAGGTTTCTGATCACATTTTCTATGAATAATAAATGTTTCTGCCTGCGGAAAAAATCAATGAACCAAAACCCCTCACATATAGAAGTTTCTTAAATTTCTTAGGAGAATGAGATATAAAACATAGGATGTGTCCAGCACCTTCCAGGAAAGGCACTATAAAATACAAGTGACGTCTATATCCATGAGGGCCTATTATAGTACCAATGAGCCAACATGGAACGTGAGGTGGCTCAGCCGGACAAGGAAAAGGAAAGGAGCCACTGTCAGAACCTCTGAGCACTTCAGATGCTTTGGGCCACAGCTCTGTGGTCTCTGACCACGTCACGTGGCAGCATCTTGCCTCAGACCCATCTGTACACCTGGGGCCTCCTGCTCCAGGGGTCCCCTCTGAAGACATGGCATAGGGTGCCCTGGGAACCATGCAAACAGCCCAGAAATGTGTGGGTGTCAGGGATGGGGGTGGAGGTTAGCCTTGTCCTGTGAGGCAAGTCTTTGAGCCGTGGGGACAGGAACTGGTGGATAAAGTGTTGCCTCCTCCTCCCCTAGGACACAGTATCCTGAGAAAGCTCCTTGGAAGATAATCTTCTAGGGGCTGAACAAGCAGTTGCATTTGGCCAAGGCCAATTTGATACCCACGTCTTCCTTGTTTCTCTCCCTTTGTCCCTGCCTCCTCCCTTTTCTGCTCTCTGGGGAATTCAGGCATCTGCAGTCATCAATCCACCAAAGTTTCTCTCATAGATAGTTTCTAAAATGAAACACTGGAAATTGGAAATATAGTCAGGAAACCCACACAGACTGATGGCCAAACAGTGACTTAAGTTTACTGCCCTTGATTTGCACACGTGTCCTGGGGCAATGTACACCAAAGGGGCCCCATTATGTATCCTTACCTGGAGGTCCTGGGGGGCCTGGGGACCCTGGTGGGCCTGGTGAACCAGGACAGCCGGGGTGCCCCGGAGACCCCAGTGCATCCTTTCCTGGGGGTCCTCGCTCCCCTTTACTTCCTTTCAAGCCTGTCCTTCCAGGGGGTCCTCTGAGGCCAGGCTTTGACAACCCTTAGAGAAAACAGTCAGTTGTAATATTCTAAATTGTATCCAGGTGAATATGTATTTATTTTTCAGTTGAAAATAAAGTTATGTATTCTGATTTACAAGAGTTGCATAATTGAGAGAGATATAAAACATACAAAGTAAAACATTTATATCTTTCCTTCTTTGTATCCTTGGTAAATTAGGCCGCAGGAAGGTACAGTGCGGAACACTCCATTTCAACAAGATAATTTATGTAATTTATTACAAGGAACTGAAACACAGTTTTCAGCACACTGTGGACTTTTTATTTACAAGGATGTGTGAGCAATTCTTCCAGATAGCTATTTTTTTTTAAATTAGAGATTAGAGGATGACTAACTTTTAGTGCCCCAAATAAGAAAGAAACTTGTGACTGGACTTCATTCCTGCCGATTGCCTTCGGTACAAAAGGGCATGGGGGAGACCAGGTGGCATAAAACCCACCCTAATCCCAATACACTGACGGGGTGAGGAGGAGTGGGGAGTGCGGATCTCTGCCTGGTAAACAGGTGAACTGTTAGGAAGAGAGACATCACCACCACAGGACTGAGAAACCAGCAGGGGTAATACTTGGTCATTTCTCATTATTTGAGCATAAAGGCAAATCCTTGTGGTTGATGTTTGCGTCAGAGCTTTGCCATTTTCCATTCACTAGCTTCTTAAAGGAGACCGTGCATCACTTCCGGGTCTGGCAGGAAGAAAGATGTCTTCCTTCATCTTTAGCCAGACCTCTAAAATATTCTGTTACCCATTACAATTTCAAGAGATGCCCACTATTAACAGTTTGGTGTATATTTTTCCATGCATACATGATATTTATACATTTATGTATTTTTCACAATGGCATTATGGTATACATATAGTTTTGCAATCTGATTCATTTTAATTATCAACATTATGAAATAGTTTAATATATGGCATTGTACAGAGGAAAAATGGAATCGATTATACATGCATGGCTGATCTTATTCTTCTCTCAAAAGGTAAACATTCAAATGACCCACAGATTAAAACTTCACAGTAAAAGGTACAATCTAAGTATCCTTACGGAATTTGTGAAACATAAGGAAAATGGTCATTTTTGGACAGTCTAATTACCACATAGCCTGCTGCCATCGCCCTGTGGCATCCGATCCCATCAGATCTCAGAAGCTAAGCAGAGTCGGGCCTGGTTAGTACTTGGATGGGAGACCACCTAGGAACACCAGGTGCTGTAGACTTGGGAGATGGACCCAGCAACCCACTCCCAAAAATTCAATCTGCCATTGAAAACCCTATGAACAGCAGAGAAGCACTGACAATAGTGTTTTGCCCATTGTATGCAGGGTCGCTATGAGTCGGATACCAACTGGATGGCACTTAACAACAACAACAAATTACCACATCGTTGTTTTCTATCTCTGTGCCTCCTCCAAGTCTCAAGGCCCTGGATCATGCTCCAAAGTTACTGTGAAAACTCCCTGACAATAAGGCCCTTATACTTAGTTAAAACCACTGAGGAATAAAAGAGCATTTCTACATCAATTTGTATTGACTTCTGCTTTCCTTTCACTGCAGGTCACAAAGATAACAATTAAGAAGGGAGAAAGGTGCTTGGATCATTTAACCAAACATTAGTCCCACATAAACAATGAAAATTTAATAGAGAACAGTGAATTTTCCTTTTCAATAGCATTTCTATTTGTACCTCAAGAAATATGGACATACCAGGGCTTCCAGGAACTCCAGGGGGACCACTAGGACCTGAGAATTGATAACATTAATTAAATACTTACAAAGATATAAGCACTCCCCTGTCCACTTTTGAAATCTTGGGGGACAATGTCATTTTAATCAGAGTAAGACAAACGAGGGAGAAGGATATGGCTAACCAACTCTAGAAACAATTAGCCATTGAAATGCTATGAATAGCAGAGAAACTGTCAGATATAGTCCCAGAAAATGAGCCCAGCAGGTTGGAAGGCACTCAAAGGACATAGTGGCTACAACAATGGGTTTAAACATAAAAAAGATCGTGTGCCTGGCACAGAATCAGAGAGTGTTTCATTCTGTTGTATATTGGGTTGCTATCAGTTGGACCCTACTCGACAGCACCTAACAACAATTGAGTAGTCATACTTTTGTCTCAACTACCATATACATAAATATTAGGAAACATCACTTAGTTAGACAAACTGGAGCAATGTATTTGGCACTTTGCTGGGAGTTCAGATGGAAGAAAATAAAATAATGCTGGATTGTCAAGGATCTGAAGTTTGGCTTTGTGTTCTATCTCAGATTGCTTCTAGTTGTAACAGTCCCTATCTAGATATTTTATGTATATATCAATCTATATCAATCCCTATATTTAGGTGTTACTTTATTTAAAATTCTCTTTTCAAATATCATTTCTATCTAAAACTGTCTATATGAGTGAATCTCTCTCTCTCTCTCTCTCTCTCTCTCTCTCTCCTCTCTCGCTGATTTCTTGAGACAGGGTCTTGCTATGTAATCCAAGCTGGCCTCAAACTGGAGACTTTCTCACCTCCACCTCCTGAGTGCTGCAATTCATGGCCACTACACCCAGCTCTTTTTCTTTTTCTTTCTTTTTGCCTTGCTGGGGATCACTGCACATCTAAGCAAGCGCTCTACCACTGAGTTACAACCCCAGTCCTTTCAATCAGTGCCTCACACATTAGAATAATCTGGGGAGTGTTGACAGTCTGCCAGTATCCGGGGCCCTTCTCCAGAAGATAAAGTTAGAATCCCAGGAATAGGACTTTGACAAGGTGATTAGTGAGACGCTCCCAGGGATTCTAATATCTAGCCAGGGGTAAGAACTAATGGAGAAATTTCACATCCATCAAAATGATGGCATATATGCAAATGTGGCTTAAATCCATGGTACCTAGGATAGATCATTGTTCAAGGAGGGAGGAATCAGGGCTTCAGTCTCCCCATCCCTACCCCAACCACTATTTGCCCACATTATAGCTATTCAGAGTTTTTATTTTCTATTTTGAAATCCCACTGAAACTGCCAATTTCTTGCACTCCTATTCTATGATCATGCTGGTGTCTTCTTGCCAAATTGAATTTCATGCTTTGCTACATAAAGATCATTTAATTAACTTCTATGGCATACCACTTATAAGATTTATCATAGGAAAATAAAAAAATGAGGAGACAGCAAAAAATATCACCACCAATGAGATTTAGGAGACCTGCCCTTCCTCCCCAACCCCTCCAAATCCTCAATTTATAAGTACATGTGGTTCATTACCTTGAACAAAAGACAGAACAATGATCAGCAAAGGCTTTAGGAAGAAATTTGTCCTCACCCTGTGGGCCACGGGGTCCTTTGGGCCCAGGTGGGCCCAGACTTCCTTCATCTCCTTTCTCCTGGTATGTATCATAGTATTCTGTCTTAAAGGAGAAGGAAATGAGTAAAGAGAAAGGATAGCTGTGTATGGATTGCTCATTGTCAGGGTTTCGACATAAAGGATCCTCCAAATGTCAAGTGCTTTAACCTTGGGTGCCCAGCAGGTGGCACTGTCCTGGGAGTTTGTGGAACTTCAGGAGGCAGGTCTAGCTTGGCAGAAATGAGTCACTAGGGGTGGTCCATTGGAGGTTTTTGTCCTGGACCTGTGGCTCAGTGCTCTCTCTGTGCTCCCTGCTTGCAACAATGTAAGATCCTCTGACATGGGCCCTGCCACCATTATGGACTGAGCTTCAAACTGTGAGCTGTGAATAAATCTCTTTCCTCCCTAAGTTTGTTTTAGTTTTTCTGCTATAGCAACAACTGCTGATGAATACACTCACCAAATACAATTCCTTCAATTTCTTTATTTTGGCCAAAAAGTTACTTTCCTTATTTTCCTGAATTCACAGATTTATATATTAGCAGGAACACAATAGCCATGTACAGTTGTTGTTGTTGTTAGGTGCCGTTGAGTCGATATCCGACTCATAGCGACCCTCTGTATGACAGGGGAAACACTATTGTCAGTGCTTCTCTGCTGTTCATAGGGTTTTCAATGGCAGATTGATTTTTGGGAGGGGGTTGCCAGGTCCTTCTCCCAAGCCTACAGCACCTGGTGTTCCCAGAAGGTCTCCCATCCAAGTACTAATCAGGCCCGATTCTGCTTAGCTTCCGAGATCTGATGGGATCAGATGCCACAGGGCTACAGCTGCAGGCAGCCATGTACAGAGAGGTGGATAGATTTAAAGATAAAGCTGACCTTTCTGGTATCAAATATATTTCATGGGCTTTCATATTTCATATTTCCTGGGCTTTCAACTAGAAATACATTTTATGATGACCCAACTAACACATTTATATGTATACCAACTTACATAAATATCCATGAATTTGTGTATATGTACACAGAAATTAAAATTTCACAAAATACTGACATAGCATTATGACATGTGATCAACTCTGATTTTTATCTATTCTATTTCACTGTTTTAAAATGTGATCCTGAGGGACTAACTTTAATTCAGTGTATAGAGGGACTCATATATCCACAAATACTGTTATATACATGTATTTTTAATTTTAGGGTGCTATTGGCCTGTAAGGGGCTGGGATTTAGCTCAGTTGGTAGAGCGCTGCTCTGCAGTATCTGAGGTCCTGAGTTCAATTCCCAGCACTGCAAAATGGGAGAAGGATGTGGCAACCCACTCCCAAGGCAATCCCGAAACAGTCAGCCATTGAAAACCCTATGAGGGTCGTTATGAGTTGGACTCAACTCGAAGGCATCTAACAACACTGGCCTGTAAGAGTCAAGAAATAGTGCTTCTGGCATGCTCATTGGATCTATTACTAGTCTTCTTATGATTTATTTTCTAAGTAGAAGTTTTAAAGTTAGTAGAGGCTGCAAACAGAGTTGTATTAGGACTAAACATAAGAAAATACAGTAAGCTAAGAATGCTAAGAATTCCTCAGAAGTAGAATGGCCAATAGAGTTTGTGTAGAATTTGTGGGTTTTGTTATTAGGTGCCATCAAGTGGGGTCCAACTCATAGCGCCCCTACGTACAACAGAACAAAACACTCCCTGACACTGTATCATACCTGACACTATTGTCAATGTTTCTTTGCTATTCATAGGGTTTTCAATGGCTGATTGTTTTGGGAGTGGGCTGCCAGGTCTTTCTCCCTAGCCTACAGCACCCAGTATTCCCAGGCCTCTCTTCCAAGGACTAACCAGGCCTGACCTTGCTCTGAGATATGACGAGAGATCAGATGCAAGGGTGGTACAGCTATAAGTATAGAATTTAGTGCATTTATTTGGAAGGAAAGAAGATGAGAATACAAAAGTTTATTTATTTATTTATTTATTTACTTATTTGGGGTACTTGGGAGTTGAATCAGGGCCTCCCACATAGCTGTAGGTACTCTACCACTGGGCTGCAGCCCCAGCCCAGCTTTTACTTTGAGTTAGTGTCTCAATAAGTTGTACAGACTGCTTCTGGCCTTGAACTTGTGATCCTCCTGCCTCTGCCTCCTGAGTCACTGGGATTACAGGGATGTACCACTGCACCTGGCCTGAAAGTTTATTTTTTTAACATATGTTTCTTTATTTATCTATTTATTTCCTTCCTACTTGTTTTTTTTGAGACAGGGTATGACTATGTAGCTGAGGTGGGTCTCAAACTCATAACCCTCTGCCGCAGCCTCCTAAATGCTGGGGTTACAGGCATATACCACCATGCCCGACTCTTATTTTTTAAATCTTTGTTTTCTTTTTCATCTGCTGCACAGGCCAATTCTCTTGTTGACTTGTTTAAAGATGAAAAAATAAGAATCTTGTGGTTAAACGATGTGTATAAAATTACATAACAGTCTTGCTAGGCACGGTGGCGCACACCTGTAATCCCAGTGGCTCGGGAGGCAGAGGCAGGAGGATTGTAAATTCGAGACCAGAGGCAGTCTGCAAAACTTAGTGAGACCCTATCTCAAAAAGTAAGAAAATGGGCTGGGGGTGCAACTCAGTGGTCCAGCACTTGCGAAGCATGCAGGCGCAAGGCCCTGGGTTCAACCCCCAGTACTGAAAAAAAATTACATAACAGTCTTACCACAGTAATCTTGTTCATATAATCCGTAAGACCATGTGTGGCTGGCTAGGTGTTGGAGTCTGTGCTATGTGCTTTCTCAAAACAGCACGTTTTATCTTCCTGGGAATTCCATAAAACTTCTTTGGGGCTACTTGCATCAGAATCATTTCCTTTTAAAGATGCAGATTTGGGGGACCCATTTTCAGTTACTAAGTTCAACTACTTAGCTTGAGGATCTGAGAGCTGCATTCTAAACACCATTACCAACCCCCCACCCCCGCAATGACTGTTTCCCAGCCTTCACAATCAGACATGGCAGCCCTGCTCAGCATGCTGAATGTGAAACCCACTGGCTTCGAGGCAAGAGATGAGCAGATGCTAGAACTCAGAAACCAGGGTCCCTTTCATTCCTCGCTGAGGCATGCAAAGTCACAGCACAGAGAACAAGCTTGGGTTGGCACAATTGGCTTTGCTGACCCTGTATTAAACCCATGGCTGATCTTCCACTGAGCCCAGATGGGGGGGGGACTGGCTCTGCACCCCCAGCTGCCCCAACTGTCTTCAACAGCAGCCCTTTTACTCCCTCCAAGAGCACAGGATCACTAGGGGCAAGTGTCACTAGTCCAGGCTTTGCTGCTTCTCCAGAGCCCAAGATGGGCATGACTCATCCATTCCGGGGACCAATTAGAATCAAAAGAAATATTTATCCTTTGCCAAATGCACAAATCCTGACAATAGCCATGCTTTCCATGTCCATCGTGATAGCTAAGGAAAGACACTGATTCTAAACCTCCTTAATACCTTGAAGGACTTAATCAGCTATAACATTGGTATCATCTCTAGTTATACTTACTGGGCCACGAAATCCTGGAGGACCAATGTCCCCTTTCCATCCCTACATGGAAAGACAGTCACAAATTATGAATATGTAAACCAAAAGTATTTGATGTAGTTAGAAAGCAAAATGCAAAATTGAACAATAAATTAATACTCAATGTACTACTGTTTTAGGTACTATGTATAATCCAAATTAAAGTTCGTGGGACATTGTCTTCACCTTATCTGCCTAGAGAGGCTGTATCTAGGTTGGAAAACTTATTTACAAGGTCGTGAAGAGGTAGTTGTTGCTGTGTAGGTTTTCCGGGTCTCTCTGATACCACTTTTTATGTGCTTTCTATATTCATGTTCTTATTTCGATCAGAAGCACAGGAGAACCAGCTCATGGGTATCCCAGCTGTACCAAACCCCTTCTGTTTCAAGAGGACATTTCAGAACTCCTTTGGAAATGATACTATAACAGGATATTGCAAAAGGGTAAACCTTGAATCTGTACATATACTTACAGGTACAAATAATTTGAAAAATGCCGGTAACATGTCAGAAAAAAACGATGTGGAGCATAGTTCACAATTAATTGATCATGACCTTTCTATGGAGTCTAGCCTACACTTGACCTCAAATGAACAGAAACTTCTTGCCTTTGCAGGACTTTTCCAATCCTTCCCCATGGGGAGCTGAAACCTTACTACCAGGTCCTAAGTGGGCCAGCTTCACCTATAAAAGTGAGTTTAATATCTTTCCCTCAAGAATATCTATCCAAGCAGAGCATGGTGATACACGCCTGTAATCCCAGTGGCTCAGAAGGTGGAGGCAAGGGGCTCACAAGTTCGAGACCAGAGGCAGTCTGCATAATTTGGTGAGACCCTGTCTCAAAAAAGTAAAAAACTGGGCTGGGGGTGCAGCTCAGTGGTCCAGCACTTGCAAAGCATGCAAATACAAAGCCCTGGGTTCAACCCCCAGTACTGAACAAAAGAAAAAAAAAAAAGAATATCCATTCAATGTTTACATAAAGTTTCTACATCTCTCATTTCTTTTTAACAAATATGCTAAGGTCTGGGGTTGCAATGCCTCGATTCTGGGAAGGTAGAGAACACCCAACCAATTTTAAAAGGCTGAAGACAGGATGGGGCTGGGGTTTAGCTCAGTTGGCAGAGTGCTGCTCTGTGTGCTCTGAGGCCCTGAGTTCAACTCCCAGCATTACAAAAATGGGAGAAGGACCTGGCAGCCCACTCCCAAAACAATGAGCATTTGAAAACCCTATGAATAGCAGAGAAGCACTGACATAGTGCTGGGCATGGCACAGTGTTGGGTAGTGTTTCCTTATGTTGTACATAGGGTCATTATGAGTCAGACCTGACTTGAAGGCACTTAGCAGAAACAACAGAGATAGGATGTCAGGAAGGGAGTTACCTTAATGCCATCTTCACCCATCAGCCCAGGGAAGCCCTTGTCACCCTTGGCTCCCTAAAGAAGAGAGCAAAAGGGGATGGGTCAGAAGATGTGAGTCAGTCGCTCCTGCATGAAGTGGCAGCAGTCTGCACTTCTTTCCTAAGCATTTTTTTTAATTGTTAAATTTTTTGTGAAATTGACATATGGTTGTACACGTTTATGGGGTACACATATCCAAATGTATACAATACAGTGTGTTGATTGAATCAGTGTAATTAGCATGCTTATCACCTCATTCATTTCTTGTGATGAAATATTAAAATCCTCTTTTTAAAGATATTTTGAAATATACACTGCATGATTGTTAACTGCAGTCACTCTTCTATGAAATTATTTCTGTATCTGTGACTTTATACCTATTGGCCAGCTTCTCCCTATCCTCCTTCCTATCACCCCTCCTCAGCCTCTGGTATCCATTATTCTGTCCCCCACTTCGATGAGATCAGCTTCTTTAAACTCCACATCTACTGAGATCATGCAGTATCTGTCTTTCTGTGTCTGGCTGATGTCATTTAACATAACATGCCCTGGACTTATCCAGGTTGAATAATATGTGTTCCTATGATGGATCTTCACGGTGAACATGTACAATGTGATTCTCAAATGTAGTCTTTAAACATTACGAGCTTTTTGTGAGTATATGCCTACATAGGGACTCTCAAAAATCCTTCTTTCTCTAATAAGGCTGCCATTTTTACTCCATCCATGGACCAAGTCATGTCTTTACCTTAGTGCCAGGGAATCCAGGGGCACCATCTTTTCCAGGTTTTCCCTAAAACAAAAACATGTGAGTTAATAAATGTGGGCCGTGGAGTCAAGTCCTACTCAAAGCCATCCTTATAGGGTTTTCAATGGCTGGTTGTTTCGGGATGGCCACATCCTTCTCCCATTTTTGTGGTGGTGGGAATCAAACTCGGGACCTCAGAGACAGCAGAGCAGTGCTCTACCACCTGAGCTAAATCCCAGCCTTACTAAACATAGAAAACGTAAATGCTACAATTTTCTGTTGATCTCAGACAAGATAGCCTGAGTGAGGATTCTTCATCTCCCAGGTTTTATAAATAAAAACTATGAATTATTAAAACAGGCAATGAGCATCTCCTTCTAGGGAAGGTGGAAGCCAATCAGATTGGAAAATTCCAATCAAAGGCTTGAAGAGTGAAAGTTAATAGCTAAGCTTAGACTAGAGTTGATGCCGTCCATCCTAAGCTTGGAAGAAAGATCAGAGAAGCACTGAGCAAAGAAGGGAAAAAGGAAACTTAAAAAGAGGGAGGTGTTCACAGTCAATTTATTGATTGGAAATGTAATTTCTTAAATCCCATATATGCCCATATTTAAGTGAATATATAAGGTATATTGTGGTGCCAATTTTTAAGTAAATATATAGGGTATATTGTGTGTCTAAACAGACATGGATTTTGGATTAGCTGTTTGGTTATGGATCCTTTCTGATAGAACTAAAAATCATGTCAGCTGAATATTTTTTCTTAGGAAAAAACCACATTTTTTCCAATGGATAATCTTTAGAGTTTTTTTCCACAATATATGTTTACAGGTTTGTCCAAATGGAACTGGGTGTGGAGTTGAGCCTCTGTGGCTTCTGTCTTCCCAGCATGCCACTTCTGGTCACACAACACCCCATTTCCTTTGGGGAGTGGCTTTTCCTCCCTCTGGGTGGTTCTGATGGTGCTGTCAGTCACAGGATCCCACTGTCCTTCTAAACTGGCCAGTAATAGTACCTTTGCCTCCTGGTTACAGCCATTGTTCCCAAGTCAGACATGTGACCAAGCTGGGCCAATCAGATTAATTCGCTGAGATTTTCTATATGGACACAGGGAGAAAGATACTTTCTCTCTCCTCAGACATCATTATCCTGAAGTTGTTGGCTGCTATGCTCCACATATCTGTCAGGTTGTCATACTGTGGGGGCTTGCATGTTGATGTGATGCTGAAAGCTAGGCTACCAGTACTGCAGATACCAACAGGGCCATCTATGGTAGATGGGTTTCAGCTGAGCTTCCAGACTAAGACAGACTAGGGAGAAGGACCTGGCAGCCCTCTCCTGAAACAATTAGCCACTGGAAATCCTATGAATAGCAGAAATGCACTGTCAAATCCAGTGCCAGAAAATGAGTCTCTCCCACCCCATGCTGGAACTATTCAAGAAATAACTGGGAAAGAGCTGCCTCCTGAGAATAGAGTTGACCTTAATCATGGGAAAGGAGTAAAGCCCTTGGGACTTCCTTTTGCTGGTGTGGCACAACTCAAAATGATAAGAAACATAGTGGCTGCAACAATAGGCTCAAACATAAAAAGATCGTGTGCATGGCACAGTGCCAGGCAGTGCTTTGTTCTGCTGTACTTAGGCTTGCTATGAGTTAGACCTGACTTAACAGTACCTAAGAACAAAAAACACCTCATTTTTTTCCCTCCTTATATGGAAAATCATTGCCAATGCACTGAATGAGGCTAACGCACAGGGAGAAGCAGAAGTGAGATGGAGAAAGTCTTGTCCCTATTATTTCAGTCCCTGAAGCCTACTTCGGTCTTCAACCTCTCAGATATTTGACCAAATAAATCCCACCTCTAAAACCTTTAAAAAATATGTTTAAAGTTCAGCTAATTGGAGTTCAGCATCTCATTTTACAGCCTAGAATCCCGAGTCCTGACTAATACAGCCTGTGCATGAACCTGAACGTTGCCATTCACCTGAGGGCCGGGATCCCCAGGAGCACCCTTCTCAGATCCATATGATTCTCCAGGCGGCCCCTGCATGAATTAAAGTTACGACAAATCTCATGAATCATTGATTTTTGACTTACATTGATTTCTTATCAATTTGTCCCTTCTGATTATTCTGCCATATTTAAAACCAAAGTCATCTCAGAGAGAAGTCTTATTTATAGGTATTAATTTTAAAACAGATGTTAAAAAGCAGATACTGAAAACAAGCTCTGCAATGTAGAAAGGTACAAAGATTTCAGCTAAAAATGTGCATAAAAACATTCCAGCACGTTCGTGATCTCCATGGTCAAATGTTATGTTTTAGCTAATATTAAGATTTAAAGTTCAAGTGTACATTAAAATATGTACTAAGTTTCTACCTTCTATGTCACAGGAACAAAACAAGTCTAAGTGACCTACTGGTGGTCCGGGAGGTCCAGATTCTCCCATTGCTCCCCTGTCTCCCTTCTGTCCCTTGAGGTCCTGCCACAAAAATAATTCAAGATCATTACAAACCTGTCAAATGAGATTGTACTGGTTATATTTGGAAAAGCCCTCTATCTGTTCAATAAACTGGATTTATAAACCACTAATGTACCTCATGATAACACTCAACCAATAGCTCTTCCTATCTCTCTCATATTTCAAATTTTTCACACAAGATCTCTCTAAAACCAGGGCCTCACACATGTTAGGCAAGGGCTCTACCACTGAGCTGCACGGTGGGCCCTTTATACTTTGTTTCTGAGACAGCGTCTTGTTAAGTTGCATAAACTGCCTCTGACCTCAAATTCATGATCTTCCTGCCTCAGCCTTCTGAGTCACTGGGAGTACAGGCATGTGACAGTGTGCCTGGCCAAACTTTTTACTTATTTATTTATTTCTGGTAAAGCAAGTATCTTTTCGATCAAACTACATTAAACTAATTTAATTCTTTTTTTTTTTTTTTTTTTGGAGGTACTAGGGGTTGGACCCAGGGCCTCACGATTGCATGCTTTGCAAGTGCTGGACCATTGAGCTGCACCCCCAGCCCATTTTTTTACCTTTTGAGACAGGGTCTCACTAAATTTCACAGACTGCCTCTGGTCTTGAATTTGCAATCCTCCTGCCTCCGCCTCCCAAGCCACTGGGATTGCAGCCATGCGCCACCGTGCCCGGCTACTAATCTAATTCTTGAATCAGCTTTCTACAGCACTATCAGTTTACTTCTAACATATCTTACTTTCATTTCTAATATACTAACATTTTCTTTGGGATCAGTGATTTTTCTGTATAAAGAGCAGAATGATGATTTGCTTTATTATTCAGGTATGTTTGGTCCATTATCCCATTTTATTGATTTTGCTTTTCCCCCAATGACAATGTTCCCTTGAGAGTACCATTTTTTTCAAACTCAATCATTTTTCCTGGGTCAGGTCTTCCAGATTTAGATTTTGGAAACAAGATTTTTTTCTTTCATTTTAGTCTTTGTTTTATTTTTGCTGATAACCCCTGAGAAGTTCAGTTACTTTCCTCAAGCCAATTTTTTTCCAGTCTTCCATGTGAGTTATTTTGACCACATCAAATTTTTCCATGAATTATAACTCTTGTTAGTTTTGTTGCAAACATTTATTTAGATCACACAGAGGGAGGTGATGGTTACAGCATTTCTTTTATTCTAAAATTGATTGTGAGGATGGTTGCCCAACTCCTTGAACAGTTAAAAGCCAGTGACTAGTACAGTAAATGAGTGAATTTTGTGGCATGTAAATTACATCTCAATAAAGTTGTTAAAGTTTACCTATAACTAAATCCCATGAACTGCACACTTTGAAAAGGTATATTTTAACATATGTGAAGTACATCTTAAGTAAGCTGTTATTTCAGGCAATTAATTGCAGGTGTGTGTTTATTCCTTAATCCACAAGAAAATTGTTCGCTGCCCTCACACCTCCTCTTCCCCTCCCCCAAGACGCTCCAGGCTCACTCTAGAGGAAGGATTGGTAGGCTATGGTAAGTTCATTTTCTAAGCATTCAATTCAGCTTCATATCCTGGTCCTCCTAGCCAGGCCACCACCAGAACAAAAAGAAATGTTAATGTCAAGATGACAAGGTCATAGTGTTCTTGGTGAGGACTGGGGGCTACAGCGCCCTTGGGGTTACAATGGCCAGGTATCACTTGATTGTGATGCCCTTCCACCTCCTTCTTTAGGTCATCACCATCCAACTGGGTCAGAACCACACACTCTGCATGAGGAACAGTGAGGGGGAAGGGGCAGCAAGGGTGGACAAAATCAGGTGCAGGCTGGTAGTCCTCTGCTTCCAGGTCCCTAGCTAAGATTTCCGGGGTAACCAATGAAAGACCTAGAGGTTCAGGCTGGGCTTATGACAGAATTTGTAAAGGAGGTAAGGGATCACCAGACTTCACCCCAGAAACCGGAAGTCTCAGCCCTTCAAAAAATTCCAGCATTACCGTTTTGTTAACCGGGGCAGTGAGCGTCACAATAACTGGTCCTGGTAGTCCAGGGGGTCCTGTTAATCCTTTTATACCCTAAAGATAAATATGACCAAGAATGAAAAACTAAACCATGTCACCAACAATTCAACCTGATTGTTCGAAAGATCCACTTTTCTCCTCTAGTTCTTATGTAAGTCAACAGAGCAAATGGAAACATTTCTACTTGGCCAGAGGATAAACTGGTAGAGGCTGATGCACCATGGGAATTAAAGTATCTTACCCACTAATTGACCATGTTGCTGTTAGGTCCAAGGTAGGTCCAACTCATAGTGACCCTCATAGGGTTTTCAATGGCTGATTGTTTCAGGATTGCTTTGGGAGTGGATTGCCACATCCTTCTCCTATTTTTGCAGTGCTGGGAATCCAACCCGGGACCTCATAGACTGCAGCATGGTGCTCTACCAACTGAGCTAAACTCCATCCCCCTAATAAACCACAATGTTTAAATTACCTCCTCTCCTTTTTGTCCTATCACCTTATCGCCCATGTGACCCTGTAAGAAAACAAAAAATGACATATTAAAAAAAACATGAATAGTTTAAGCCCATTGAAGTTCCAATACTTGTAACTGAACATTATGTTTTAATTTTATATTTTTAAAAGTTATTTTAGCTGTTTTAAAAATAGAGCAGCAGCATGTTTCATTTAAAGGTGGAGAGCTTGAGGTGCAGAAAGCTGAAGAGATTTACGACATTAATATGACAAATGGTGACACCAGGTAGTGTGAGGTGGTGTGGGGTGGGGAAGGGAATCCAACACAGAGGACATGCTTTCCTACTTAGCTGTCAGCGAGTTTTGATCCCACTGGTTGCCTACTTAACTTCCTGATGATTGCTTAACTTCCTGGTTACCTAACTTTCTTAACTGGCTGCCTGACTTCCTGATGCCCTAGTTTTCTCATCCTAAAAATAAGAGGGATGAGTAGCTGAACCTCAGGATTCTGAAATTCAAGACTTAATAGAGAAGCTAAGAATGGAACGCAAGCTGCCTGACCTGACTGGTAATTTGGTGAGATGAGTGGACGGTGGATAGTCTCCCTTCTCCAGCAATGGTTGCTATGGTCTGAGTCCCCAGCGTCACTCAGGTTGAAATTTCACCCCCATCCTAAGGCATTACAAGGTGGCACCAGGTAGGACCTTTCAAAGAAGAATGGATTGATCTGCTTGTGGGTTTGGGGATTCGTGGGTTATCATAGGAGTAGTGTGTTATAAAAGTGGGTTCTCACTCGCTGCCTTGTTCTGTGTCATCATATGAGGCATGTGCTGCCTGGTGGCTTGGCAGCAGGCCCCCATGAGCAAGAAGCCCCTCACTAGATGCAGCACCTTGGCATTGGGCTTCCCAGCCTCCGGACCATAAGGAAGAGACTTCTTTTTCAAAATAAATTACCCCGTCTGTGACATTCAGTTATAACAACAGAAAACAGACTACAATAATGACCAACCCATCATTTCAACCAGCATGATTTATGTTCTTGAGTAGGCAGATCTCCCCACCCTCATTAGCCTGGAAAGCATCTATTTCAGAGAGAGAGAGAGAGAGAGAGAGAGAGAGAGAGAGAGGGCGAGCGAGCACGCAAGAGGGAGAGGAAGAGAGAAAGAGAGGGGGGGGAAAGACGGAGAGGGAGAGCAAGCGTATGAATGTGTGTGTGTGTGTGTGTGTGCTTGCACAGTGCAATGGTCAATGAAGTCATAAATGTGGAAGCTCCGTCACTAATAGTAAGTAAGCAGTACTGTGCTTAGTAGTAAGTTCTTGGTGTGGCTCAGCCTCACTCAGTACTTTCATTTTTAACTAACCATTGGCCTTTTAATAGAAACACATAAAGTACCCAGCTTTATGAACACAACAGTCATCCTTGATTTATTAGCATAACATCTGGTGGATTTCGGAAAGCAGCCCAACTACAAAAATTTATAGGATAAAGTGTTGAGTGGCCAGTAGGATTATGAGAAATGAAAAACCTGTGGATTAGGAAGCTTTGCTTTTGTTCCCTGGTAGGAAGCTCCTCATCCTCGAATTAAACTTCTGTATCGGGGATCAGGTTACTGAAGTAGAGGGAGAAGAGGGGCAAGAGCTGCAGCCTCCCTCCTGTCACTGCTGGCAATCCTTGTGAGGTCCAGGGACGCACCAACAGCGACCCACAAGAAGGAGGCTGGGCTTTTGGATTGCTGTGACACAGAGACCGATGAGACTCACCTTAGGTCCTCTTTGTCCCATAGCGCCTGGAAAGCCCTAGAAAAATCCATGAATTAAAATTACAGCAGGAAACGCACCCATCCAGAAAACTTTGTAAAACTTTTTCCTATAATTAATTTTTTTCAATTACAGAGGCTATAGCAATGGTGACTTCCTACTACTTACAAGGAACCCCGGAGGGCCAGGTGGGCCAGGAGGCCCGGGGAAACCTGGAGGGCCTGGAAACCCCTGGAAATTAAGAGAAGAAGAAGAGTAAGTTTAAATGGACCTCCCGCCCAAGGATACAGCCCATTAGTTAAATGCATCGACATATTTTAATGAAATCGTAAGAGCATAATGTCTCTCTCCTAAGTGACTTCAGTAAGCTACAATAAATGCCAAAAGCTGTGTCACCATGAGTCACAGCTGCCAGGACCAACGAGATGTTACTGTTTCCAGGAAAACGATCAGGGCAGTTGCTTCATTTTAGAAGTTTTCAAAAACGTTGCTTTTCTTTGTCCCTCTCTCCCCCTCTGGTTTTGGCCAAGCCTGCTCCTCCCTAAGGGCCCTCCCCTGTTTCCCTCACCTAGAATCCCCTTTCCCCAGGTATCTGGATGACTCACTTCCTTCCCTTCTCTTGTCTTTCATGCAGTTGACCTCCTTCCCATAAAGCCTCTCTGCCTCTCCAAAAGTCGGAACCCACTTTTCAGCCCAGACACGTTGTATATTTCCCTTCCTTGCATTATTTTTCTCCTTAGCATTCATTACTCTCTGACACACTAGAGGTTTTTTTTAATTTTTTTGTTTGTTTGTGTTTTGCAGTACTGGGGGTTGAACCCAGGGTCTCGCACCTGCGTGCTCTGCAAGTGCTGGACCACTGAGCTGCACCCTCAGCCTATTTTTTTACTTTTTGAGACAGGGTCTCCCTAAGTTACGCAGACTGCCTCTGGTCTGGAACTTGAGATCCTCCTGCCTCTACCTCTGGAGCCGCTGGGATTACACACTAGAGTTTTTAATTTATGTAATTTTTTTTTTCTGTTTCTCCACTAGAATGTAAATGACATGAGGGTGGGAATTTTTTGAAGCTATTTTCAGGCTGATTTGTGCCCTGCCTTATCCCTGTTGTTGTTGTTAGGCGCCTATGAGTTGGTATCCAACTCATAGCGACCCTCATAGGGTTTTCAATGGCTGACTATTTCAGGATTGCCTTGGGAGTGGATTGCCAGGCCCTTCTCCCATTTTTGCAATGCTGGGAATTGAACTTGGGACCTCAGAGACTGTAGTGCAGTGCTCTACCAACTAAGCTAATCCCAGCCTGCCTTATCCCTAGACCCCAGAAATAGGCCCTACCACATAGCTGGCATCTAATAAGTATGTTTTATGTAAATGAATGTACTGTCTTTGTCGTTGTTGTTAGGTGCTGTCGAGTCAGTATCTGACTCCTAGCGACCCTCATAGGGTTTTCAGTGGCTGTTTCAGGATTGCCTTGGGAGTGGATTGCCAGGTCCTTCTCCCATGTTTGCGGTGCTGGGAATTGAACTCAGGACCTCAGAGGCTGCAGCACAGCGCTCTACCAACTGAGCTAAATCCCAGCCCCGTACTATCTTCAGCATGTCACAATGATTGGTACACAGATGACAATCACACAGCATTTAAAGGATGAGTCCATATTTCAGCTTCTTCCTGGATTCTCTGCCTTTGGCTTCTGGATCCTTAGGTGCTTCATAAGCAAAGGAGCAAGAGCCACTCCCTTCTGTGTCTTCTCAGAAACCTATGGCTCCTCATTGTATCCTTGCAGCTGCTGCTATCCTAGCCCCACTTCCCAGCTCACCATTACTTGACCCCACCCACCAAGTAGGAGTTCATCGACCTCAGCTCAAACTCTGACTTCCTAAGGCAATTTCCAGGAATTTCCACATTTAATTCTGAAATAAGTTAGAACACTTCAGGTTGATTAAGCTGAGGTTTAGTATTGTGCCGTCTGTCTACAAAAGGGGCCTTTTGAATCACAAAGTATAAGACAGGCAGCCCCAAGAAGCTGTGTCCCTTTGTATCCTTTCTGGATTGCCCTCAAACTCCATACAGATAGAGCAGTAAAGCAAACTATTCAAAGTTCCGGGGGAGAGACTTACACTTAAATAAAGCTCATTTATTTAGATCCACACAAATTTTAAACTAAAGTGATTATTTAACGCTTACAGTTTTAAATGGTACTCAATGCATGATACCAACACATCCCTGATTTCATCAAGCAGAGATTAAGAGGGGCATCACTATTCCCTGAAGACTCCTTAGGTGCAGGAAAACTTAGGTGACTGAGACTTAAGAAGAGATTTAGAAGGGAGTGAGGCAGATGTGTAAATGGTGAGAAAAGAGAAATGAGGAGGAGCGAGGGGGTGAGAAAGATGGAGAACGATAGCTTTTCCCTGAAGTGCTGTACCTGGAACCCTGGAGGCCCTGGCAACCCCCGGTCACCTTTTCCATTGAGTTCTCTATCTTCTCCTTGAGCAGGAGCACCCTGAAAAATGAAGAAGTTCATCAGATACAATCAACTTTATATTTTCAAAACCCTCTAAAATGCTTGTTACAAGTATACTGCCTCAAGGGTAAATGTACTTTCAAGGATACATACTTAGAGAAATGGTTTAAGATCTTGTAATTATTCTATTCTGAGGAATTCAAAGCATTTTCATGTTTTCTAAAGTTGATAACTGTGGTAGGAAGAAAGAGATAGGGACATGAAATCATATCCCAAGATACTAAAACTCATGACAATTCCTGACCTATGGAGTGGAAACGTTAGGATGAGATTAGTTCTCTTCCCCTAGACCCTATTTCCTGAGAGGATGGCATAAAGTTTGTATCCTTAAGACTCATTTATTACAGTAGATGACAGGAGCCGTTCAATGGGAGTAAATACCATGCCCTAAGTTTTATGGTTTCTGAATTACCCTTAACTGGTATCTGGCATCAAAACAGAGCCCTGGGAGGGTGTCAGACATAGGAGGCTGCAGCACTTACCCAAGCACAGGCACATGTGACCTCAGAAGGACAGTACTAGTTAAGGCTTAATAAGGTCTGGATTATGAAATCTGATTAGTAATAGTTTGTACTTCATTATTTAACAGACGTCCTTTTCATCTCTATGATTTGAGATTTCCTAAAAATAGTCCATGAGGGACTTACCTTTTGTCCTTTCAATCCAGGAGCGCCCTAGGAAAAGAGCAGCCCATTAACAACTAGTTGTTGTTGTGAGGTGCCGTTGAGTTGGCATCCAACTTATAGTCCCCGTATGTCCAACAGGGGAAACACCATTGTCAGCGCTTCTCTGCTATTTATAGGGTTTTCAATGGCAGAATGGTTTCTGGGGGTGGGCTGCTGGATCCTTCTCCCTTAACAACTAGAGGCAGGTCCAATCCACATGCACTTACCTTATTCTCTCCATTATTTTGCCTCCTCTCCCCACCATACACAGCTACTGGCTTTTCAACACACTCACACTCTCCATTCCAACAGACCAACAATCTCCCCTTCACCTCCAGCCTCCCTCCTGATACTACCCTGTCTTTGTTTTTGTCTCACCTGTGGATTTCCCATCCTGTTCATCTCCCACTCATTCTCTCATTCTGACTATGCCTCCCATCTCCCTCCTGCCATGGAACTATCCCTTGCTGAGGTCAGCAATGACTTTATGCAGCTAAAACCAATGCCCAGACATCGGCCATCATCTTATTGCCCTTCTCATCAGCACTAGGCCACCCCTGCCTCCTAAAGCATATCTTCACTGGGCTTTCCTGCTACACCCCTCCTGTTTTTCTCCCTCCCATGAGGGCCTGTCCTCTCTTTCAGGCTTGTGCCCTTTGACTTAGATGTTACATGCTGGATGGAGAGAAGTCTTGGTTTTAAAGTTCCTGTTCCCTCCTTTGTACTCTTCTTATTCTTTCTTATAAGCCTGAGCTCAGGGCCTCTCCTTTGAGCAAATCTGCCCATTATACTTCTCTCCTTGGATGTCTCAAAAGCAAAATGGAGTCTTAAAGTCAAAGCTTGAACTCATAACGTGAGAGCAGGCCTAAGGTCACTTTAAAATCACTGGTTCCTTGAAAATCAGCCCTCAACAAAAGCTGACAAGGGCAGATGTGTCACAAGATGGCTGTGCCTGCAGAAGATCTGGATTAGGAAAAAGGTGGTATCACGAGATAACCTTGTGAAAGGTCAAATTAGGGGAATTCCAGTAAAGGACTGAGTTCTGGAAAATGGAAACTTACATTGTACTCCCCCACCCCTTAAACTGCCCTATAAAACCCACACTGACCAGACCTGAGCTGCTGTTCCCTCTCAGTCCACTCCCGGAACTAAGGGCAGCCGGCTGATCAGTCTATTAAAGCTTCCTTCTGTTCCCGATCAATTGGTGTCTTGGAGTATTTTTCTGGAGTCAAGCCTCTGGGTACACCAATAACGCATTTACTCATTCTTTCTCTATATCTTAGTTGAACATCTATCCTTGGCCGCAGCAGCATTTCCGTTTGTGTACACAGGCATTCGGAACAGACTCTGATTCATACTTTATGTCTGTGATGAGGAGTTAGAAACGCAAACCTACCGGAACCCCCGGGTAGCCTGGCGTCCCTGGAAGGCCTGGAAATCCTTGTTCCCCCTGGAAGACATAAGAAGTTTGGCATTCGTCTTAGTTGTTCTCGAATGGCCTATTCAGATAAATATCCCTATTTCTCTCTTCCAACCTCGCAGTGACAAATTTAAGCAAAGTAACCCAGATTCCTTATGGCTATTGGGTCATGAGGCTGAAGGCCAGAAAAACATTATCTTAATTGGAAACAGGATCAGAATCTACTGTTTCTCAAATTGTGCATAAATGGCTGTCTAACTGTGCCAAGAACCTCTAAATTGCTGCTTCCGTGAAACTTTAGTAATTAGTTCATTCATGGCCACCACTGTGGGGAAGAGGAGAGCTCAGTCAGGAAACAAAGGGAGGCTAGAGGACCCCAAAAAACTGAGTCCTTTTTTTCCACAGTCTAATTTTGTACTCAAGTCTTTAGTTCCTAATTTATGTACAGAACCTCGGATGAGAATAGCCAGTGGAGCCTCCAGTTATTTTTCTGTGAGAGAAGTTAAGAGAACTTCCACAAGACAGTTAGAAAGCAAGGAATAAAGAGAAGAAACTCACTCCTGCTTCAAAATCATCCTGTTGGTTCTGACTAAAAGAATGTCTGAAGAAAGCCTGTTTCCATCTCGTTGCTACTTCGTCGTGATTTATTCATTAGAAAAACGTTTATCAATCACCTTCTGTGTGAGCAGCACTTACCTTAGAACCATTGCATCCTGGTAAACCAGGAAGCCCATAAGGCCCCGTGTTGCCAGGGGTGCCCTGAAAGGAAAGCAGGCATAATCATGAGGCCCAGACCAGGTAAAATAGCCAGGAATTCAAGGGAAAGTGTGGACTTATTTAAACAGCTATTGAAATATAAAGGGATGTTTAAATTGTTAAGTAGTAAATTGTTTTAGATACAATTTAAATAACGTAACAGACAAACAGGGCTGGGATTTAGCTCAGTGGGTAGAGCGCTGCGCTGCAGTCTCTGAGGCCCTGAGTTCAATTCCCAGCACCGCAAAAATGGGAGAAGGGCCTGGCAATCCACTCCCAAGGCAATCCCGAAACAGTCAGCCATTGAAAACCCTGTGAGGGTTGCTATGAGTCGGATACCGACTCGACGGCACCTAACAACAACAACAACAACAGACAAACAGGCTAATTAAGGTGAAGATGATCAAGTGAGATGTGGACGGTTTAGATAAAACAAAAGTCTGATCCACATAAAATGAAGTCCCTCAACATGCTGCTCTAAACAGGGGAGAACAGAAGGGAAAAATAAAGCAATGTGCACAGAGGTTAACTATTTTATTATTCTATGCTACATAACAGAATCATTTTATTCTATTTGTCCATTCTGTTCAATTCTGCTTATATTTCAAGAATTGCACTCTGCCTCATGTCACCAATACACACTCTGATATATTACTCTGTTCCAGAGTGCCATTTTCTTCTTGTAAGAAATGTACAGAGCATGTTTCCTGTGCTACTACTTAACATCTTTATTCACATGAATTTACTTTTGAATTTTCCAGCCACATATTTTTTCCCATTACTTACTGGAAGTCCGGGAGGACCTGAAAATCCTGGTAATCCAGTTACTCCCTAAAGAAAAGAAAAGAAGAGGGGGTGGCAAGAAAAAGTTTTAGATATTCATCCTATAAATACATAACAGCTTACTATTGCAATAATCTCTTCTGCAACTATGATTAGGAATAGCTAAAAATGATTAGGACAAATAAAAAAGACTTGGCCAATGTTTGTAAATCTGGCATTTCTAGAACTTTTTATATTTATTTATTTATTTATTTATTTATTTATTTAAGATAGGAGCTTCCTATGTACCCCAAGCTGACCTCAGACTTACTATGCAGCCTAGGCTGGACTCAAACTTGTGATCCTCCTGCCTCTGCCTCTCATTTATAGAGCTTTATAAAAAAAGGTCATTTTTGCAGGTAGGCACAGTGGCGCGCACCTGTAATTCCAGCAGCTTGGGAGGCACAGGCAGGAGGGTTGCAAGTTCGAGACCAGAGGCAGTCTGCGTAATTTAGCGAGACCCTGTCTCAAAGAAAGTAAAAAAATGGGCTGGAGGTGGCAACTCAGTGGTCCAGCACTTGCAAAGCATGCAAGCGTGAGGCCCTGGGTTCAACCTCCAGTACCAAAGAGAAAGAAAGAAAGAAAAAGAGGTCATTTTTGGATTTTTAGGGTGCATTTTAAAGGTATTTTTTGCATACAGTAAAGTGCTCACATCTTCTGTGAACTGCTGGGGCTGCTTTTCTTCTTAAACAGACTTCTTGAACTGATGTGAACTGCTTTACTTATTTGCACATTAAAAAAAAAGCTTTATTTTGTTTTTTAGGACAGGGTCTTCGGACAGGAGAACCCTGAACACCCCATCCTCCTGTCGCAGCCTCCCAAGTGCTAGTGCTAGTAGCTGGCTTAGGCATTAGCAGCCAACATGGTGGAAAAGGGGACTGACAATGGCTCCTGCGTTTCTGCCATGATGAAGAAGCCACATGGGTCTCTGAAGACCTTGGAAGGACATTTTCACATGGATTCCACACCCCATCCAAGCCCTCAAGCCATTTACAAGATAAAGACCCTAGGCCTGTGTCATACTAGGCGCCCAAAGCTCAGTGCCCAGGGCTGATGTCACAATGGGCGTTCCCTAGTTTGAATGAAACTAGAGAAAATGTGTCTGCTTTCTCTTCTTCCTCAAGCTCTCTGTCTTCCTTTCTCTCTGCTCTTATCTCTCCAGCGACTGTGTGCATGTCTCTCTCTCTCCTCTTGGGCCACCTCCTTCTCTGTCTATATAAGGCACCATTCCTTCTAAAAGCCTGCCTAACTCTCTTGTTCTCTGGCTTCTTTACCTTCCCTAGGGAAGAGAGACATCCTTATGCCAAGTCACTCTGGGAACACAGATTTTTCCAATTTCCTTTCCAGGTTTACCTAAGCGTCTCCAGGTGCCTTAGTTTTCCCTGCAATCATTCCTTAAAGGTATGCCATTTTAAATAAACCTATTCTATATTCTCTACTATAACTCTGTATCAGATATATTTTATATGGCAAATACGGGGACCAAGATTTTGCTCCCAGATTCCCAGACCTTTGTTCTGGACCCGCCTACCCTTGCTCCCCACATCTCCCCATCACAGTAGGATTACAGGGGTGTACCACCATGCTCAGCACACTTAACATGCACTTTTAAATTACTACCACCCCAAATAGAAATAGCACCTCTATCACTCTAGAAGGTTCTCTCAGGCCCTTTGCCCATCAGTTAACACCTGTCCCCAATGTGGTGGCCACTATTTTGACTTTCACCAGTACAGATTAGTTTTACCTGTTCTTGAACTTCATCTGTGGAACCACACACAGTGTACTTACTGCTCTCTGACATTTGTATGACTTGTATGGAGCACTGTGGATCTTTTTAAAGGAAGAATGCTCATCCAACAATCAGGATGGACTGGTTGGATTACTAACCCTTACACCTTTGGGACCAGCAAGTCCTAGAAGTCCTGGAGAGCCCTAGAGCCAAGTGAAAGAAAGGAAAAGTAAGAATTATTCAGCACTAAAAAACCCATGCAAGCCAAGCTTTCTTATTCTTGTGGTCATTTCATTGTTAATAAGGCTCAATGACGTGCTTGTTTCATTGGAACTAAATTATTGATCAGAAAGTGCAAACAAAAATGCATTGAAATCCTTTCTACTCAATGTGGGGTTCGGGGCCAGCAACATTAGCCTCACCTAGGAGCTCGTTAGAAATGCAGAATCTCAGACACCCCCCTCCCCTCTTCCACTTCCCAAGACCTACTGGTTCAGAATCTGCATTTCAACATGATTCTGTAGTGATTCTCCTGTACATTAAAGTCTTTGAAATGCTGCTGTAGAAGACCCACATTAGCCAGACAGCTGCAAAGGTCTGATAAGGATGAATGTCACAATTACCACGGCAGACAAGAATAGCAGCCAATATTTCCCTGCACTAAAAACGCTTTATTAGCAAAATGAGCCTGACATGCACAAGTAAGTAAATAACCAAGAGAGGACTGCCTGAGCCAGAGATAAATCAGCTTTGGGCACATAATGAATAGAGTTTTGAGTCCCTCTTTCTTGGAGAATGGCCTTAAATGGAGAATATTTTAGCCAAGCCACTTGCTGTGAAAATTCCATTGTCCCAAATCTATTTTCATCATTCCGGAGAGTTTCAGTATGTTTTGGTATTTTTGATTATCTGAGAAAAGGGTGTTACAGGGTCTTCTGAGACTGGACTGTCAAGGCTGAGTGAACCTTTCCTGTCTGAGGTGGAATGCCCGGGCACATGCTTATGTTAAAGGCTGTTGGCTTTCTCTGCAGGATGGTATTTTTGTTAAGTGGAGGAGTGATTTGCAGGTTTTACTTCCCCATTGTAAATCTTCTCATGCAGAAAATATTTAAAATTAAGGAAGGAAGCTTAAAAAATCTGAAAAGTATCTTTGGCAAGGTTTTAATATCTTCTAGTTGTTTGCCTTTGGTCAAATTCTCTTTTGGGGGCTATACATATCTCTAAGCTGGGCTTTAAAATATGAACTCTGATAACTTGACATACAGATTTTCTGGATTAATTTTATGGAATGTTTGCACATCATATAATCCATACGAAGCACCATGGTGTTAGCAACAATTATTTCAATTGATTGCTGACACTTCTAAGGAAATGCTGAAGGGAAACAGAGTAGGATATGTTGTTGTTAGGTGCTGTTGAGTTGGTATCCAACTCATAGCGACCCTACATATAACAGCTGTTGTTGTTGTTGTTGTTGTTAGGTGCCATCGAGTCTGTATCCGACTCATAGTGACCCTCATAGGGTTTTCAATGGCTGATTGTTTTCAGGATTGCCTTGGGAGTAGATTGCCAGGTCCTTCTCCCATTTTTGTGGTGCTGGGAATTGAACTCAGGACCTCAGAGACTGCAGCGCAGTGCTCTACCAACTGAGCTAAATCCCAGCCCCACATATAACACTATTGTCAGTGCTTCTCTGCTGCTCATAGGGTTTTCAATGGTGGATTGATTTTTGGGAGTGGGTTGCTGGGTCCTTCTCCCAAGCCTATAGCACCTGGTGTTCCCAGGTGGTCTCCTATCCAAGTACTAACGAGGCCCAACCCTGCTTGAACTTCCCAGATCTGATGGGATTGGATGCCACAGGGCTATGGCTGCAGGCATAGAGTAGGGTATTGAGAACAAAAACAACAACAACAAAAAAAGGACAGAGTCCTAAGCCAACCTAAATTCAGGGCTGAAGTGGTGAACCCACTCTACCAGGCAAACAGAGGGAAATCTGGGCCCAAACCCTACAGGAAGTCAATGGACTCAGCCCAAAATCTGAATTATTTTTTCAAAATGAGCTCCAGGAAAAATGGAGAGAGAGAACACATACATAAATATGATAGACATGGAAATAGTAGACTTCCTAGAAAGGAGCCACATTTTGTATTTTTCTGTAAACTATAGGTATATGAGGAATGAATGGGGTACAAAGAAGAAGGAATGGCCAGTGCCTGGCATGGAATAAATACACAGTATGTTGGCTTTATCATTTAAACAGTCTATGTTGTTATTATTGTTGTTGTTAAGTGCCAGACTCATGTCCAACTCATAGCAACCCTTATAGAGTTTTCAATGGCTGACTGGATTGCCACATCCTTCTCCCATTTTTGTAGTGCTGGGAATCAAACCCAGGACCTCAGAGACTGCGGAGCGGCACCCTACCAATTGAGCTAAATCCCAGCCCCAAAATAGTCTATAGATTATTCTAATATAAATTCTAATACAGTACGACATTTTAAAAGGCTCTGCATAGATCAATTATAATTGTGTTTCATAACTTATTAGTCCGATCACAGCTTGTTAGAGAAGAGCCGTCAGTGGTGTAAATGCAAATGCATGAGAGCCCCACTTAAGTCTAGCTGATGTTCCCAGCAGGAAAAACAACCAGCAACTCCAGTGGTTGTGAAGTTAGTTAGTAGTCCTCTAGAGTACTTACTGAAACAAAGCCCTTTGTATATCACAGACTTTAGGATAAAAATGTGTGACGAGGGGGAAGGGCAGCAGGCTCTGGTAAGGACCTTAGGAACCTGTAGCTTAAGGAATCAGGCAAAAAAAAAAAAAAAGAAAAAGAAAAAAAAAAGAGGAAGCTGTGAAGGAAGGAGGGGATGGGGAGATAGGGAGAGAACCAGGAAAAGAAGCCTCCAAAGACAAAGACAGACAAGTGCTCCCGAGAGAGGAGAGTGATCCACATACTTTGAAACAAAGCAGAACAGTTTGAGTCAGAAAAAGACACAAAGGTGCCCCATGAGCAGGGCCATTTGAAGGGTGTTGGTGAGTTTTGTAGGGGTGTTTTCAGGGGATTGAGCACAAGGCAAATTATTGCTGACTAAGGAGTGATTGGAGCTGGGATTTAGCTCAGTTGGTAGAGCACCGCTCTGCAGTCTCTGAGGTCCCAAGTTCGATTCCTAGCACTGCAAAAATGGGAGAAGGATGTGGCAATCCACTCCCAAGGCAATCCCGAAACAATCAGCCATTGAAAACCCTATAAGGGTTGCTATGAGTCGGACACGACTGGAAGACACCTAACAGAACAGAAGGAGTGATTGGGCTGGGGTTTAGGACCCAGGTCTTCGTTGAGGACCTGGGTGTGATCCCCAGCACCACAAAAATGGGAGAAGGATGTGGCGATCCACTCCCAAAACAATCCTGAAACAATCAGCCATTGAACACTCTATGAGGGTCACTATGAATCAGACACAACTCAGTGGCACCTAACAACAACAACAACAATGAGTAAATAGCACAGGACCTATAGGCAGCATGTAACTATGCATTCATGAAGCTTGACAGAAAGGAAATCCTTTGGTCACAGGACCTACAAAACCTAAAAGTTTTAGATTGGTAAGTAAAATATTTTCATGTTAAGGACTGGAAGATAAAAACCAGCAACAAAGGGAAAGTTGGAATATATGGTGGGACAGGAGATACCTGCCATAATAAGGTCCTCATGGGAGCCCCAGAGGTCAGGGTGCAGGTGGATGGACAGCTCTTGAATGGAAGGTGAAAAGAGCTTATCCTTTCATGTGGGAGAAAGATTGGGGGAGATGGTGGTGTAGGAACTTCATGTTGTTGTTGTTGTTGTTGTTGTTGGGTGCTGTTGAGTCGGTATCCGACTCATAGTGACCCTGCGTACAACAGGCGAAACACTATTGTCAGTGTTTCTCTGCTGTTCATAGGATTTTCAATGGCAGATTGATTTTTGGGAGTGGGTTGCTGGGTCTGTCTCCCAAGGAACTCTATAGGTGGGGGGAAATAAGCAGGGCAGTTGATGATCGTGATGATCACTTGTGATAGTCTTGGAATAGGATGCAGGTCTGAGAACTGCTAAGACTGGAGACCAGGAATTTGTCAGGCATCCCCAGTGGGCTGAAATGTGAAATTCTCTCTGGGATCTCAATGGCCTGGGGGGTAGGCACGAAGAAGGGCTAGGTGGATAGTGGGGTTTTCCAAGCATACTGGAGGACCTACCTTGGGTCCTTGTGGTCCAGGCAAGCCTTCGGGACCTGGGAATCCTTTCTGGCCAGGAGAACCAGGGGGTCCAGGAAAGCCTTTCTCCCCCTGTTGAAACCAAAACAAGAAACAAACAGAACAGCAATTATCCAACAACAAATATGCCCATAACCACTGTGTTCTATTCTTCATGGCTTCATGATGGCATTTTGCAAACTTTTTTTTTGGATTCAGAATATAAGAATTAGTACTCCGCAGTAAGAGTGTGGGTCACTGGAAAGCCACCAGCTGCTAGCATTTTTCTATAGGCCTGAGAGTACGGACCTCGGTCTTGTAGAAACTTTACTCTTCCCAAAGGATAGAGCTATGCAGGGGAGAGATGAAGAGAGAAGATTAAGAATTGAGGAGGAAGTCCAATTAGAAAATCAAGGTTAGTGGAGGGCATTTGTTGAGGGATGGAGAGAGTGAGGATGAGGCACAAGAATGTGTTTTGAGAGTGTGCATAATTATTACGTGGTTTAAAAAGAATGCCATGCAGGTTATGAGTTTTAGAGCTTTCTTGATTACACAAGAATTAGTCATTCAATCTGCTATTTGTACAGGAGATGCAGGCGAGATATGAAGGGAGGTGCACCTGGATGTGTGAACCAAATAACTTTTTAGAGAGAATGAGATGAGGTTATGGGAAAGTCCCTAGGGAGAGTGAATCAAAGTACTTTTAGGCCCAACTGTTGACATGGTTCTACCAAAAAATATCCTCGTGGATACGGATTTTGGGATTACTGTTTAACAGTAAAGCCATTAGCTGATTCACTCAATTTCATTACACAACTGGCAAATGAAGAAGAAAAAAGAGCAGTCAAGTCAGCTATTTTACATTTGTGTATATGCATGCATGCCCCCAATAAGAACAGAAATAAAAACCATTTGGTAGACCCGTCTGTCTGTGCATATATCCTAAAACAACATCTTGCAAACAACTGGGACTTAATAAATGCTTGAATGCAAGATAAATTACAGAGAGGGTGCTTTGCAATGTTATCCGGAATATACTACGTTGGAATCTTCAGGGAAAAAACCTAAATCAAATGACGTGTTGATTTGAAAGCAATTTAAAATAGATATAATCATGATTGTAGTTAGCATATAAGTTATAGGTAAAATGTTTTCTTTAAAGAACCTAAATATGTTCTCTTAAAAATATTTTTAAATGCCCTTCAATATTGTTAAGCAATTAATTAGTGTTTCTGAGGCAATGGTTTTATAAACAAAGAGAAAAATTTAGCCGTGCCTCTTTCTTAATTATCACAAATTGCAAGTTAATGGAGCGAATTAATGAGATGTCACGGCATTCCTTTTTTTCTTGAATTCTGCCATGGAGCTACTTGTATTTCCAGCTGGAGAAATTTTGCCTCAACTAGGGAGCTGCTGGAGGATTTCCCCACCAGGGGGCGGTCTTGTACCAATGCTGCCGGACAACATTTGCAGGTTATGTTTATTTTCTGTCAGTGAGAGAATCAAGTTGTTTTCATGTTTTCCGGAATGTTTGGCAACCTCATAAATAGTGTATACTATAGAGGCTGCTTACAAACTTTCCTTTTCTGCTAACTTGCTACTTATTCTTTACAGACCAAAAGAGTTACAATCCAATTGCCAGTATTTCAACAAGGTATCTGAAGCTTCCTAAATGAATTTTTTTTTTTTTTTTGTGGTATTGGGGGTTGAACCCAGGGCCCCCCGCTTGCATGCTCTGCAAGTGTTGGATCACTGAACTGCACCCTCAGTCCATTTTTTTTTTTTACTTTTTGAGACAAAGTCTTGCTAAATTACGCAGACTGCCTTTGGTCTTGAACTTGCGATCCTCCTGCCTCTGCCTCCAGAGTCGCTGTGATTACAGGCACTCACCATCGCACCTGGCTCTTTTTTTTTTTTTTTTTTTTTTTTTTAAGGTGAATGTTTATACACAATTACTTTCAACTTGGATTTGGAGAATCAAACAACAAACTGACAATATTTCTGCTCCTAATGGGCAAAGAGTGCGAATTACTTGATGGCACTTGCAGTGAGAAGAGACAGCATTTTGTTTTTACCTTCTGCCCTTTGACCCCGTCGCAGAAGCATGGTCCTTTGCCTTTACAGACACAGCCCTGGGAAGAGGGAAAGAGAAAAGATGTGTTTAAAAGCAGCTTAATGGATCCCAACTGATAGGGCAGCAGCAAACATATTTGTCTGTTGAGTTATGGACGCTGCTTTTCGTTAGGAGCCACCCGACCTTGTGGCAATACGTAATATAAATAGAACAGAAAAGTGAGAAGATGTATTATAGAAGTGTCAGATGATTGTACACCATTTTTGTTGTATTTTATTGTATTGAATTTTGAGTAATTGATTTCTGGAACAGTCAAACTCAGTGTCCTTCCAGAATAACGGAGAATTGAACTAAATGAAACTGCCACGACTGTAAGTAGAAAGTGGTCTAATATTGGTAAATTCTTAGGTTCAACATAATGCTTGTGTGTGTGTGCTGGTAAGTACAATGTGTACCTCTACCTATGTGTACAACATAATGCATACAGATATTCAATATGCAATATCTTCTCCAGGTGATTGTAAGCTTTTCTTTTCCTGAAATAATGTTCAAGACTGAGGAAAGACTGTCAATGCCTATTACACGTCTTTAAAGAGAACAAATTCACTAATATTAGTATTAAAGTTTTCTTTCCTTCTTTCTTTCCTTCTTTCCTTCCTTCTTTCCTTCTTTCTGTGGTACTGGGGGTTGAACCCAGGGCCTCACGCTTGCATGCTGTGCAAGTGCTGGACCACTGAGCTGCCACCTCCAGCCCATTTTTTTACTTTTTGAGATAGGGTCTCACTAAATTACACAGACTGCCTCTGGTCTTGAACTTGCGATTCTCCTGCCTCTGTCTCCTGAGCCGCTGGGATTACAGGCGTGTGCCACCCAACCCGGATCTTTTTTTTTTTTTTTTTTTTTTTTTTATATATATATATATACAGTACTTGGAGGTTGAGCCCAGGGCCTCACACATACTTTGTAAGTGTCCTATCATTGGGCTGCACCTTCAGCCCATTTTTTATTTCGAGTCAGTGTCGCACTAAATTATGCAGGCTTCTTCTGCCCTTGAACTTGAAAGCCTCCTGCCTCTGCCTCCCAAGTCACTAGGCTTATAGTATGTGCTACAGTGGCCAGCTTCAAAGTATTCTTTCTTATTTAAAAAAAAAAAAAAATCAGCAAGGAGCTAGAGAATTCTTATCCTAACTAGTCACTCTGACACATTTATAATCTTATCCTCTACTTCTTACACACATAATGTCAACTCTAATGAAGGCCAATTTTTAACAAGTTTTATCTGCCAGCAGAGGAACGAAGGGAAAAATAGTTATAAATAGTGGATTTAATACACATCTTTGATATACATGGTCTATTCCATGATTATATATTAGTCCTTTTCCTTGTTTTGTTTTCTTTAGGTTGATATTAACTGAAAATTAGTTTGCATCTCTAGAAATAATATTATTGGTAGTAGAGAAAGGACAATTACAGGAAATATGGTGGCTGGCTGATAGGGAAATTAAAAATAAAGGTGCCTTGCATATCTCTAAAAAAGAGAATTCTACTTGTGCAACTGAAAAAAAAGTCCTTTTAAATCTTTAATTGACTATATTTCCTTGCCTACAGCTGTACCACTGTGGAGTCCGATCCTGTGAGATCTTGGAAGCTAAGTAGGGTCGGGCCTGGTTAATACTTGGATGGGAGGCTGCTTGGGAACACCAGGTGCTGTAAGCTTGGGAGAAGGACCCAGCAACCCACTCCCAAAATACAATCAGCCATTGAAAACTCTATGAATAACAGAGAAGCACAGTAATTGTGTTTCATCTATTATATGTAGGGTCGCTATGAATTGGACACCGATTTGATGGCACCTAACAACAACAACAACATATTTCGTAAGCCTAGGACAGGAGGCTTTTCTGCCAATCATAGAAGGGGAGGGCATAGTAATTTTCAGATACTCCTGGGTGATCTCACCCCCCTCATATGCATTGTCATTTATATGAATGAAAAGTAGCCAGCAGTCTCCCATAGCTTTAGTTATTCAATATTTTAAGTCTTTCCAATTTCCCTCCCAGATGTGTGAGGTCATTGGTCATATACTGACCTAATTATTTTAACCTTGCCTTTCTAGGTTTGTAAATGTGTATCTTCTGGTCAGTCATGTATCAGCATACTGAAGCACTGGCCCTGCAAGTGGGTTCCCGTGGCATCAGTGTCACTGGGAATGTGTGAGGAGAGTGCTCTCTCGCCTTGCCCCTGCCTTGCTGGATCAGAAGCTCTGGGAATGGCTCTCTGCACACTGGCCCTTTTTTTTTTTTTTTTTTGCGGTCCTGGGGGTTGAACCCAGGGCCTTGCGCTTGCATGCTCTGCAAGTGCTGGACCACTGAGCTGCACCCCAGCCCATTTTTTTACTTTTTGAGACAGGGTCTTGCTAAGTTATGCAGATTGCCTCTGGTCTTGAACTTGCGATCCTCCTGCCTCCGCCTCCCCAGCTGCTGGGATTACAGGCATGCGCCACTGCGCCCAGCTCTGCATTCTGTTTTAACAAGGCCCTTGGTGGTACTAACGCGTGTGCAAGACTGAGGCTCACATCTCTCCGTGAACTTGTGCTCAAGTATGTATGGAGGTTGCTGGCTTTTGAGTAGACATTGAGCACCTCTGGTTCTACCTCCCAGATGCTACAAAACACCTGTATTCTGAGCGTCTCTGGGCTAGAGAAAGGACGGACAGATTGACCATCCTCTGACTCTGAGATGCGGGAGAAGGACGTGGCAATCCACTCCTGAAGCAACCCCGAAACAATCAGCCATGGAAAACCCTATGAGGGTCGCTATGAGCCATATTTGACTTGACGGCACCTAACAGTGACAACTCTGAGAAGTGATGGGCCTAGTTTCATTTCTTAGAGTAAGAGTCCTATTCACTATTCAGTACTGGAAATCGTTCGGTCTTAGCTTGAGTAATAAGTGCTTGTTGATCTCCACTAGACCAGGCCAGGTCTCCTTTCCTGTCCGCTCTCACAGAACATTTGCGTTTACATGTTAGTGCATATTTAGCCTGATGACTGTGTTCCAGAAGGGAAGGAACTGCCCAGTCTTGTTCGTGTCAGAATCCCTGCCATACAATATGTCTGGAACAAATGCTTGTGACTGGATGGGCCAATGAGTAGATGCACAGCTGGTAATGTACATTGAAATTGGACTTGAATTTCAAGGCATATGAATCATATGGCTATTGGCTGCCTTGACTCCTTACATGAATGAATCATAAGCAATTACGGTTGAAATGGCAAAGGATGAAACTAGAGGCTTTGGTGATTTTAGGACATTTTAAAATCAACACAGGACTATTTATTTGTTAGTTGAATGGATTAAAATTTTTTTGAAAAAAATATTAAACCCTCATAACAATTGAAAAGCAGTACAATAAATACCCATACACCCTCTCATTTAGCAAGTCGGACACGACTCGACGGCACCTAACAACAACAACAATCTATTGACGTGTCCCCCAAGTTCATCTCTGCCCTCTCTCCCTGTACACATTTTTTTTTGCCAGATCATTCAAAACTAGACTGCACTCAGCCTGACACTTCACCCCTAATACTTCTGTATGTATTTCCCCCAAACAGGAATATATTTTTAACCCAACTACAGCAAAATACTCAAAACTAAGAAATCCACATTGATGCAATTGCAGGGCCCTAGTTAAGATCTTTAGGTTAATGTGAGGTCCTTAGTGACCACAGAAAATAAAAAGCTGCTTTATATTTAGCAAATCTTTGCTTTGGTCCCAGAGACTTCATCTCCATCAGTGCTTTCAACCTGTGATCATGACACCAGGTCTGACCATCAACATGTGGCTCTCACAGTTCCAAGAACCCCTAAACTCTCACGGGTGGCATCGGAGGTTGCAGTGAGTTCAGGGTGCCCCTGAGTTCTCCTGTCTGGGTTGGGCTTTTCCATCACCTCTGCAGTAACTTGGCTCCCCCTTTTAAGTCACCAGAGCTGCAGATCCTGTTTTCTCATTACCGTCTCTCAGTTTAGGTCTCACACTTTTGGGGCAGCACATTGAGGTTTGGGTTGTATTTGGTTTGTTTTAAAATTAAGGTAGAAGTCCAATTTGATCATTCAGTACCAGTTGGATGGATAGTAGAAGTTCCTTAAATTGAAGAATCAAAAAACCAAATAAGCAAAAAGGTATATGAATGCTAAACATTTTAACTTAAAATATGTAAATACACACCAACTCTTCAATCTTGTGACACAGGGTCCAGGTCTTTTCTTTGGGAATGAGCCTATGATGTAGATTTCCACTGCATCATTCTTGCTAAATCATATCCACAAGGCAACCTTGACATTTTTACTTTCTGTTTCTTTTGAACAGGCCAACTACTTAAAGACAGACACTTAGGGAACACTGTGTGCATAGAGTCCTTCTAGAGTCTTATCTCTAACTTAAAAAAAAAAAGCTATCTCAGTCACACCTACTTGAATAGCAGTTCCTCTCTCTCTCTCTCCCTCTCTCTCTCTCTCTCTCTCTCTCTCTTTCCCAGTGCTGAGTATCAAACCTGGAGCTTTGCACATGTTAGGCCAGTGCTCCATCTCTGAGCTGCACTCCTAGCCCTTCAGTTTTATTTAAGTCTTCTAACCTTGAAATGCCTGCAGCTGTATCACTGTGGCGCTCAATCCCGTCAGATTTCAGAAGCAAAGCAGGTTCGGGCCTGGTTAGTACTTGGATAGGAGACCTCCTGGGAATACCAGGTACTGTAGGCTTGGGAGACGGACCTGGAAACCCACTCCCAAAAACCAATCTGCCATTGAAAACCCTATGAATAGCAGAGAAGCACAATAATAGTGTTTCATCTGTTGTACATAGGGTCGTTGTGAGTTGGACACCGACTCAACGGCACCTAACAACAGCCACCACCTTGAAATAAAATTTTTATGCATTTGTATTTAATCGAGTTAATACTGACATTATTTGTTACAACAATAAGTGCTCTTGGCAGAAATTAGAGTGGGAGGGACTAGCTTCTGGCAATCATATAACCCATTTGTGGGACAGGCATGTGCTGGTGTGCCAGGCAGAAGGCTGGCGAACAGGAGGCATGGAGAGTTGTGGTCAGTTAAGGGGAGGGTCCCTGCAAGAGGGCCTCTGTGCTCTCTATCCGCGTGTCAGTCCTCTCATCACATGCGTGGGGCCTGCCCTGTGGATGAGGCTCCACAGCCAGGCCTACAGCTGTCTCTCTATGCCTGGGTTAGCAGATCTGCTGCAAAATCATTCCGGCTTTCATTCTCGGTTAAACTGGCAAGGCACGGCCTGCCCATGCATCCGCACAATTGGGCTGACGAGGACTTCAGAGCATGTGCGATTTTGCTGACACCTAGATCCTCCGCCTGATTGAATGAACTAAAAACGATGGTCAGGGCAGCAAGCTGGCAACGGCTCAGCTGCCTGTCCAGAAAGGAGGCTGGCTTGTGTGACGCTGACGAGAGCCTGGCACGCAGCCCCGTGTAACCAGTAAGGCATCTCGATGGCTTCAGATGGTGATGCCGGAAGCCCAGGACTCAAGATGGTGAATTCTCTTTATTATGCCTTTTGGGGGGTGGTATTGGGGGATTGACCCAGGGTGCCCCACCACTGAGCTACACCCCCATCCCCTCTTTTTGGTATTTTGAGACAAAGTCTCACTAAGCTGTGCACACGGCCTCTGGCCTCGAACTCACAATCCTCCTGCCTCAGCCTCCTGAGCCACTGGGTTTACAGGCATGTGTCATGGGGCCGGTCTCATGATGCTCTTTTTGCTAAAATAAAATTTAAAATTTGCAAATGTGTTTCAATAATTAAAATAGATTATTTGACTAAAAGATATGGGTGCCACATTTTCATTCATGTTGATTTTGATCCAACTTTTCGGACTCATTTTTGAAATACTTTAATGAGTTAAGACTCATGAATTACTATTCAAATGCTAAATCACTTAAAAATCAGTGTGGCCAGAGGCTATTATTAAGGAAACATAACTGATGGATATTTCTCAAGCAACATTTTTATGATTTTCCTTTCCCAACAATAAAGTACCTGTTAGTTTCTTTATACTGGACTTTCATGGAGTAAGAACTCATTTGTTATGAATAGAAAGCTCTTAATGTTATGATATTTCTTCCCCTTGAAATCAGGAAGTAGCCCAAGGTTATACGACATTTTAGCACTTTGAAATAGTAAATTGGTTTTCACCTTGTGAGAACCATTCTTTCAACAGTTGCACTTGTTTTTTATGACCTCTCTTAGAATACAAAATAAACGTTCAGTGTAGAGAATCTAAAGGCTTAGAAGCCCAGAAATCATTGTGGGCCTGCTCAATATACACAGATCCATCTGTTGCAGGATCTACTTCCAGCTTTGCCAGCTGCTAACTGGAGGTTTAGTTCAGTTGGTAGAGCGCTGTGCTGCAGTCTCTGAGGTCCCGAGTTCAATTCCCAGCACCGCGAAAATGGGAGAAGGGCCTGGCAATCCACTCCCAAGGCAATCCCGAAACAGTCAGCCATTGAAAACCCTATGACGGTTGCTATGAGTCGGATACCAACTCAGTGGCACCTAACAACAACAACTGGAGCTTTGGGGAAATTATTGAATCCTTCCACGTTGCCTCCTCTGTAAAAGAAGATCCTAAGATCCGTCTTGCGGTGCTTTGTGGGGAACTGCAAGGCTGTCCAAGGCTGCTTGCAGATTATCATACGCTCATTAGAGACTCAGACTCCAGGGACTTCCCCTCTTCCTGTTTGCTATGAGATCTTTTGCCAAAAGGCGTGCGTGTGACTGTCTGGTTGTTTCTTTGGTCCGTCTGAACTAGCTGTGATCCTCCCAGAAGCCTGTCCAGCGCCAAAGAATGGGCCCTGCCTCTAAGGACGAGAGGGTGAAAATTATTTCTGTTACACTATAAGTGAATTTAACTAGTATTTTTTAATAGTGTTTTTAGAGCACACTGAGCATATTAATTGATTAACCAAATATTATTTGGACATGAGCACAGACCCTATAATTTGTTTAATAAAATGCCAGCTAGAAATCCCAGTGGTACTTGATGCTTATAAATGACAGGTGCCAAATCAAAGATAGGATAGAAAGGTAGCAAGCACTTCCTTGGGCACTGATCAGTAAGCTCAGGTGCTCTGCCCCAGCTCGCCTTGTGCCTATGTATTACCCATGTATCATCTGCATATTGCCTTCTGCCGCAGGGCAATGTGGCATGGGGTGAGGGCACTACCTCCAGAAGCAAACCTCCTGGGTCTGAATCCCAGCTCTGCCAAGTCACCTGTGTGGCTTTAGGCAATTGCTAATGTCTCAGTTTCCCTATCTGTAAAATGGGTCCAATTGGTTAGCACAGGGAAAGGACCTAGAAGAATACATGTAGATGGGACACTTGCTAAGCGGTATTACTGTGGGCTGTTACCAGTTGATTAACTTACATTGCTCCGTAAATCCTCATGGGTTGAGAGCCTATGTCTCTCACTAGACAGCAAGTAGGAACTGTGTCTCACAATTCCTGACAGCCCCCCAGCCCTGTCTGGCAATGAACAGATACGTTTTTACGCTCAAAATTAACACAAGTTCTAACTGAGCACATCCATTCTCATTTTTCATCAAAGCAGTCAGGACACACATACATCCATCTTTATTGTTCATTAACAGGCCAAAAGTCAGTTTCCAAATATCATGGCCCTTTCCTCTTTCCACTCCCAGAACCCAGCCCGCCCTGATTTTCTGCGTGCTCCTGAAACAGAGTGACCTCCCCTGCCCTCTCCCATCTCTCCTCCCCCCCTCCCAGCCCAGCGTGGGTCAGGAGGAGGGCACGTTGGCACCTCCACAGCTGGCTCACACCCTCCTGAGCAGCCTGTTGATTCTGCAGTATGATTATTGACCCTGCCAGTTGCTCTGCCCAGCCAAGATCGCCTGAGGCAGAAGCTTTTGTGTGTGAAAGGAAGAGCTGACCAAGTATGGGCCAAACGGTGCCAGACAGGCAGCGCGGCCTCCGCCCTGCGTCTGCCTTGAGCAGTGACCATGAACCGTGGCAGCTTGCCCGCCAGCGAAGAGTGACACCCAGGAGCTGCTTTCTACCGTGCCCTTCGGGCTGCTCGGAGAAGCTCCATCCCTACGTGTGGATATCACAGCCAGCCCAGTGCATTTCAACCTCTGTCCTGAGACACATTGCTGGTCTAGACATATAAACCAGCCACCCGTTTTGATTTTTCTGGATGACAGCAAGCATGCAGGTTATTGACTCTGACAAAGAAGGTGGCAGTCAGAGTTCTATGGTACATTTGGGAATGAATAATATGGTAAGAAAGTTTTGCCTGTCGCATGTATTGTACAGAGCGGGATGTATACCTCTAACCAGTAACTCCAGCTTTGTTCTTTTTTTTCTTTTTCCTCAATAGGTTTTTTTTCTTAGTAATTTTTAATGTACAACTTAATGGGTCTTGTTATGACATTTTCATACATGCATTTCATTGTACATTGCTCATGTAACTTCCCCCTTGCCCTCTCATGACCCTCCTCCCCTGTTCCCTCTCTCCCCACCAATGATCTCCTTTCTACCTGCATGTCTTTTTTGCATCTATCTATCTATCTATCTATCTATCCATCCATCCATCCTGATCCCCAATCATTTTTAAATCCAGAAAAACTAAGAGGCTTGTATGCAATAAACAGACCCTAGAGGATCCTTGGATAAGGAAGGACACTGGCAGAAGTAACATTCATCAATAGGATAATGATATCAGTGCTTTATTTTTGAGCACTGACCATCTGTATAATACTGTGCTCAGAGCTCGCTTCTTTGTGTATTATTTCATTTGCATCTTACTCCATCTGAGAAATGGGAAGCTGGGATATCAAGAGGCTAGAGGTGGTAAGGGGCTAGGATTTAGCTCAGTTGGTAGAACGCTGCTCTGCAGTCTCTGAGGTCCCGAGTTCGATTCCCAGCACCAAAAAAAAACAGGAGAAGGACACGGCAATCCACTCCCAAAGTGATCCCAAACCAGTCAGCCATTAAAAACCCTATAAGGGTCACTATGAGTCAGACACAACTCAACAGCACACAAGAACAAACAACAGAGGTGGTAAGGAATGGAGTTCAGGGATCTGAACCCAGACAATCTGACCCAGAGCATGTTCTAAACCATGGTGCTCTATTTCTTATTGACAGATTCAGGGACCATCAAGATATGGCACAAGGGAGAACATGTGTCTCGTATGCTCATCCTGACTCGGTGCCCTGATGTGTTGTAAGACCCTGGTGATAAACATAACATGACAGTTCATGGAATGAACTGTATAAGTCAGGGGTTGGCACACTACAGACAACAGCCCACCTCCAGTTCTCTGCTCCTTTATGTGTGGCTTGTGAACTAAAAGTGGTTTTGATATTTTACATGATTGAAAACTATTTTTCAATATTTTGAAACATGAAAATTATGTAAACTTCAAATTTTAATGTCCATAAATATAGTTTGTATTTCATCAATGAAATTTTTGTGGAGATTTGTTTTCTCTCATATTATATAGGTGGTTATTGTTGTTGTTAGGTGCTGTCAAGTTGGGTCTGACTCACAGCAACCCTATGTACAACAGAATGAAACATTCCCCGACACCATGCCATGCCCAGCACTATGTCAGTCCTTCTCTGCTATTCATAATTTTTGATGGCTGTTTTAGGAGTGGGATGCCAGGTCCTTTTCCCATTTCTGTGGTACTGGGGATTGAACTAGGGCCTCAGAGAATGCAGAGCAAGCATTCTACCAACTGAGATAGACTTCACTCTTTATTATATGTTGTTGTTGTTGTTGTTAGGTGCCATCGAGTCGGTATCCGACTCATAGCGACCCTCTGTATAACAGGGGACACACGATTGTCAGTGCTTCTCTGCTGTTCATAGGGTTTTCAATGGCAGATTGATTTTTGGGAGGGGGTTGCCAGGTCCTTCTCCCAAGCCCACAGCTTCTGGTGTTCCCAGGCAGTCTCCCATCCAGGTACTAACCAGGCCCGACCGTGCTTAGCTTCTGAGATCTGATGGGATCAGATGCCACAGGGCTATAGCTGCAGGCCTTTATTATATAGACATCAACATAATATCCTTCCTCCATGTGTCTGCCAGCTAGTTGTGTTGTGGGGGCTTGCATGTTGCTGTGATTCTGAAAGCTATGCCACTGGCATTTCAGATACTAGTAGGACCACTCATTGTGGACAGGTTTCAGCTGAGCTTCCAGACCAAGACACACTAGGGAGAAAGACCCAGCAGCCCATTCCTGGAAATATTAGCCATTGAAAACTCTCTGAATAGAACTGAGGAAGAGTTGCCTCCTCAAAGTAGAAGTGATCTTAATGAAAAGAGTGGAGGAAGGCCCCAGGGGCCTCCATTTGCTCATGTGGCATGACTACAAATAAGAAGGAACAACTGTGAACATCCATTAATAATTGGAACATGGAATATATGTAGTATGAATCTAAGAAAGTTGGAAATCATCAAAAGGGAAATGGAGTGCACAAACATTGACATTCTAGGCATCAATGAGCTAAAATGGACTGGTATGGGCCATTTTGAATCAGATAATCATATGATCTATTATGCCAGGAATGACAACTTAAAGAAAAAGGAGGTTGCATTCGTAATCAAAAAAGACATCTCAAGATCTGTTCTGAAGTGCAATGCTAAAGGTGATAGAATAATATCCATATGTCTACAAGGAAGGCTAGTTAATACAACTATTCAACTTTATGCACCTACCACTTAGGCCACAAATGAACAGAGGTAAGATTTTTAACAGCTTCTGCAATCTGAAATTGATCGAACATGCAATCAGGATGCACTGATAATCATGACTGCAATGCAACAGATGGAAACAAAGACGACGGCTCAGTAATCGGAGAATATGACCTTGGTGACAGAACTTGATGCTGGATGTCGTGTGACAGAATCTTGTCAGACCAACAACATTCTCATTGCAAATACATTTTCCTATCAACATAAACAGTGACTGTACACAATGGAAAACCTCAATGTCAAAAGTTGGAACAAGACCAAGTGTTGATTGTGGATCAGATCATCAACCGCTCCTATGCAGGTTCAAACTGTAACTGAAGAAAATTAGAACAAGTGTATGAGAGCCAAGATATGGCCTTCACCATAGCCCATCTGAGTTCAGAGAGCACCTCAAGACCACACAGATTTGATACATTAGACACTAATGGTGCAACACCATACCAGTTGTGGCATGACAAAGATATCATTCATGAGAAAAGCAAAAAGTTATTAAAAAGACAAGAAATAAAGAAAAGACCAAATTACATGTCAAAAGGGACTGAAACTTGCCCTTGCATGATGAGCAGCTAAAGTATAAGGAAGAGATGGAGTTAAAGATCTCAACAGAAGATTTCAAAGGGCAGATTGAGAAGACAAAATCAAATATTATAATGGCATGCGCAAAGAGCTGGAGACAGAAAATCTAAAGGGAAGAACATGCTGTGTTTTTTCAAACACTTAACTGAAAGCTTAAACAACTGAAGAACAAAGGAAGCTTAAAGAACTGAAGAAAAAATTCAAGCCTCAAGTGACAAGAGGGAAGGATTCCACAGAGAAAATATTAACACAGGAAACATCAAAAGCTGTAGGGACCACACAGAATTATTATACCAAAATTGGTGGATGACCAACCATTTCAAGAGATTGCATATGATCAGGAACCAATGGTACTAAAGAAAGAAGTGGAAACTGCCTTCAGGGACTGGCAAAACACAAGGCTCCAGGAATTGATGGAATTCCAATAGAGATGTTTCAACAAACAGATGCAGCCCTGGAGGTACTTGTTTATGACAAGAGATTTGGAAAATAGCTACCTGACTGGAAGAGATCTATATTTGTGCTTATTCCCAAGAAAGGGGGTCCAATCGAATGTGGAAATTATCAAACAATATCATTAACATCTCACCCAAGATATTTGACTATGTGGATCACAACAAATTATGGATAACACTGTGAAGAATGGGAATACCAGAGCACTTAATTGTACTTGTGAGGAATCTGTACATGGACCAAGAGGCAGTCATTCGAACAGAAAAAGGAACCACTGCCTGGTTTAAAGTCAGGAAAGGTGTATGGAGGCTGTATCCTCTCACTATACCTCATCACTCTCTGTGCTGAGAAAACAATCTGAGAAGCTGGACTTTATGAATAAAAACATGGCATCAGGTTTGGAGGAAGACTCATCAATAACCCACATTATGCAGGTGACATAACACTGAACTTGCTGAAATTGAAGATATTTGAAGCATTTACTGATGAAGATCAAAGAACACAGCCTTTAATATGAATTGCACCCCAACATCAAGAAAACAAAAGTTGTTACAACTGGGTCAGTAAGCAACTTCGTGATACATGGAGAAAAGACAGGTTGTCTAAGATTTTGCTTTACTTGGTTCTACAATCAACACCCATGGAAGCAGCAGTTAAGAAATCAAAAGACGCATTGCATTGGGAAAAGCTGTTACAAAGGACCTCTTTAAAGTGCTGAAAAGTAAAGATGTCACACTGAAGTCAAAGTGCGCCTACTTCATGCCATGGTATTTTCAGTTGCATCATATGCTTGTGAAAGTTGAAAATTGAATAAGGGAGACAGGAAAAGATTAGATGCTTTTAAATTATGGTGCTGGAGATGACTATTGAATATACCATGCCAAAGAACTGCCAAAAGAACCAACAGATCTGTCCTAGAAGAAGTGCAACCAGAATGCTCCTTGGAAGCAAGGATGGCTAGACTGTGTCTTACATATTTTGGACATATTGTCAGGAGGAACCAATCCCTGAAGAAGGACATCAGGTCTGGGAGAGGGGTGGTTCAATGAAAAAAGGAAGACCCTCAACTAGATGGATTGACACAGTGTTTGCCACAATGGGTTTACACGTAAAAAAGTTTGTGTGCCTCATATAGTGTTGGGGAGTATCTTGTTTTGTTGTACATAGGGTCACTATGAGTCAGACCTGACTCACAGTGAAAAATAAATCTATGAAAGCATCCTAGAAAATTGGACAAGAAGGAAAAGGGATGAACAGTAAAAAAACAAAACAAAACAAAACAAAAAAAACTACCACTTGAAATCAGTCGAGGATATTTGGTATCTGACCAATACGGATTTCAGGAAGACAAAAGAGAAAACATACAGGGCAGGAAATGATTAAGGAGCCCACACCAGAAACAATTTTCTGAAGTAAAGAAAATGAATTTTTAGGTTGATGGGCCCCCTAAGGGACCTCGTCTCACAAGCTCACACAACTGAGGCACATTATCAGAGCATGACAGAATGCGGGGCCAAAGAGAAGATCCTAGAAGGAGGGGACAGCAACAGCAGTTACACACAAAGGACCTGGAATCAAAATGGCATTGGCCACATCACCAACAATACCACAAGGGAGATGGGAAATGATGGCTTCATAATTCTATGGGACACTGATTTTTCAATCCGTGCTTTATCATCAGCCAAATGGCAGGTCAAATGTGAAGAAACACAGACATTAGAAAACATGCAATGAATCAGAAAAAGTGTGCCCCCAGGCACACTTTTACAGCCCATGACTAGAGGGTTTCCTCCACCAACAAAGGGAATTAGGTCAAGAACAGGAAAGACCTGGGACCTGGAAGACAGCACCTAACTTGGAATGACTGTTGTGGTTGACAATGCCTGGCCGGTCCAGGTAAGGGTAGAGGGTGAGAGTCTTGGGAAGGACACGAAGAAAGCCAAAGGATGTGTCAGTTGCCTGACAATTGCCACAGTAGAAAGCTACAAAATGTCCAATGAAGTTGGCAGATTTGCAACATCATAGCTCAGGAGCGAACCCCATTTCCATAATCACAGATACTGAAAGTTATGGTACAGGACTTTGGGGAAGATTAGAGGAAAAGGAGAAAGGTGAACCATGTAAGAGTCCTCTTACGTCAAACTGCAAGTCAACAGATCACATTAAAACTGGAAAATGGGAAATAGCGCTATCAGCCTGCTTTTCAGAAATGTTGCTGTTGTTAGGTGCTGTCGAGTCGGTATCCAATTCATAGCGACCCTGTGTACAACAGGCGAAACACTATTGTCAGTGCCTCTCTGCTGTTCATAGGATTTTCAATGGCGGATTGATTTTTGGGAGGGGGTTGCCAGGTCCTTCTCCCAAGCCTACAGCACCTGGTGTTCCCAGGTGGTCTCCCATCCAGGTACTAAACAGGCCTCACCCTGCTTAGCTTCCGAGATCTGACTGGATTGGATGCCACAGGGCTACAGCTGCAGGCTCAGAAATATAAAGGTGGATAAATGGAAGAAAAATAGTTACAAGGGTTGAAACTGGTTTCCTCTGTGGAGGTGAAGTTGTGAAGGAGCAGCCAAGAGAAGGATCTTATTTTTGTCCTAAGTCTTAAATATTACAAGTATTTTATTATTATTATCATCATTATTATTATTTTCACTATGTGCATGTTTTGTTGTTGTTGTTAGGTGCTGTCGAGTCAGTGTCCGACTCATAGCGACCCTACATACAACAGGCGAAACACTATTGTCAGTGCTTCTCTGCTGTTCATAGGGTTTTCAATGGTGGATTGATTTTGGGGAGTGGGTTGCCAGGTCCTTCTCCCAGTGCATGTTTTACTTTGGTAAAAAATAACAAAAAAGTCCATCTTGAATTTTTCTTAAAAACAAAATTATGACAAAAAGTTCCTTTAGCACGGATAAAGTTCATCTCAAAACTAAAAAATTTCCTGTTACTTTACATTTACCGCCCTGTAATTGTTTTCTCAAGCTAATAAGCACTCTAAGTTCATCTGAGGTGATATTTTTTGTCCATTTGGAAAACTACTAACTTGGTTTTGACTTCCCTGTATAAAAAAATACCGTAAGAGTAAACATAGGAAAGTTTTAAAGAGAAATGATTGAGACATCTGATGACGGAAGCTTAGGGTTGACAATTCTCTGCAGACACAGGTAAATTCCCGGGGCTGCCTGAGCTGCTGGAGGGAGATCAGGGCTCTGAATCATTGGATGTGAAGACAGCCAGAGGTCCACCTGTTCACCTGTCTATTTCTCCTTCTAGGACCCATCCAGATCTTGCTCTGAGCTGGGAACGTTTTGGGAAAATGAGTGCACTTCATGTGGGGGAGACTGTGTGCTCATCTCAGAGCCCAGAGCCACGCTGCATGCTATACTCTTCTGCCCAGAGGTCTGGCGGCCAGGGGCACCCGAGCCCTTAACTAACTCCATAGGCCCAGCTGCAGCAGAGCTCATGAGAGGCAACAACTCATTGTGATTGATGAGGCTTGGGTTTAGCTCAGTTGGTAGAGTGCAGCTCGTGTTCCATCTCCAGCACCTCAAAAATGAGAGAAGAACCTGGCAGCCCACTCTCGAAACAATCATGAAACAGCCACTGAAAACCCTATGAATAGCAGAGAAGCACTGACTTATTGCCAGGGATGGCACAGTGTTGGGGGGTGTTTCATTCTGCTGTACGTAGGGTCGCTATGAGTCAGACCCGACTCAAGGGCACTTAACAACACTGTGCTTGAATTAAGCTCCTGAAGTTGTTCACTACTGTGCAATATACAAATATCCTCCCCTAGAATTGATAGAGAGGGAATCCTATCTAAGTAATAGTTGAGTGGTAAGGCTGGCCATGAACCAAGAAATTATGACCATTGTTGTTGTTATGTGCCGTTGAGTTGGTATCTGACTCATAGCGACCCTCACAGGGTTTTCAATGGCTGACTGTTCGAGATTGCCTTGGGAGTGGATTGCCATGCCCTTCTCCCATTTTTTGCAGTGCTGGGAATTGAACTCGGCACCTCAGACACTGCAGCACAGAGCTCTACCAACTGAGCTACATCCCAGCTCAATTACGACCATAGCTCTCCGTAAAGGTGAAGAAGAGAGTCTGGTTGTCTGGGTTGCTTTTTAAAGTGTATATTACTAATGGGTGGGATGTTCTGTTACATTTTTTTCTGAGTAATGTACTTCTCTCCTAGCATCAGTCCACACCAAATCGTTATTTAGAAAATTCTCTTTAGTTCCATGGTATTTCACTATCCATGGAACCTTAGGATGGTGGTTCTCAGCTTTTATTATGAATTATCTGAAGCCCCTGGTAACCTGACTTTTTCCCGTGTCCCATCCCCAGTGAGCAGGTCTGAGGGGAGAGTAGAGGCCAGAGTTTGAACTTGAACAAGCAGCCTGGACCTACAGCTGCAGGGGTTCCTCAGACCACTCTTTAAAAATATCCTTGACATATCAAGAATTAAAAAGGAATTAAGATTCATTTTTTAAAAACCTTTTGCTATTAAAGTGGGCTGGGATTTGGCTCAGTTGGTAGAGTACTGCTCTGCAGTCTCTGAGGTCCCATGTTTGATCCCCAGCACTGCAAAAATGGGAGCAGGACGTGGCAATCCACTCCCGAGGCAATCCTGAAACAGCCATTGAAAACCCTATGAGGTTCTCTATGAGTCCAACACAACTCAACAGCACCTAACAACAACAATTACTATTAACCTCTGTGGTATTCATGAAGCAATAAGACAGCATTTTTAGTTTTAAAAATACAGGACAGTTAGGATTCATGATCAACCCTCCATTGACTCCCCACATTGTATTACACCACTTCTTTCATTACAAGTATTTACCACATAGGGCTGGGATTTAGCTCAGTTGGTAGAGTGCCACTCTGCAGTCTCTGAGGTCCCGAGTTCAATTCCCAGCACCGCAAAAAATGGGAGAAGGGCATGGCAATCCACTCCCAAGGCAATCCCAAAACAGTCAGCCATTGAAAACCCTAAAAGGGTTGCTATGAGTTGGACACAACTCAGTGGTACCTAACAACAACAACATTTATCACATACGGCCATCAGCACCGATTCTCCACTCATTTGTGTGGCGTAGGACACTTTGTCTTCTGGGGACCCCTGTTTCCCCAGCCCGAGGCGCTGGCCCCCATGGAGCTGCGCGTGCTACTCCTTCATGCTGAGCCCCTGCACCCCGGCTTGCATTCCTGTGCTTTTCCACATGCCCACTTCTTACTTCCTGTGACTTCGCTTAGCTAAGTTCTGCTCAATCTGGAGCAGTTCTGGGAAACCACCTCCCCAAATCCTCAGGGCAGTTAATGGCCCCCCATCTAGTCCATGTATATCTGCTCCTATAACACCTGTCTGGGCTGGGATTTAGCTCAGTTGGTAGAACACCTCTCTGCAGTCTCGGAGGTCCCAAGTTCAATTCCCAACACTGCAAAAATGGGAGAAGGATGTGGCAATCCACCCCTGAGGCAATCCCGAAACAATCAGCCATTGAAAACCCTATGAGGATCGCTATGAGTTGGACAGGACTTGACAGCACCTAACAACAACAAATAACACCTATCTAACCACGCTGTAATCATTTATCTAACGCCTTTCTGCACCACTGGCTTCAGCTTCCCACAGGCAGCCCCATCCTCCTCAACTCTGTGTCCCCAGCAGCGACAGCCCTTGTTCACTGTGTGGGGGGAAGAGGAAGCCATCATCCCAGGGAGGAGAAGGTCCTCTTCGCTGCCTGGGTTGTAATGGGCTGGATTGATAATCCTATGTGCTAAGAAAAATTAAAGTGAGAAAGGAGGAAATGAAATGCCAGGAGTGGAGTGTGCAAGATTAGATGAAGTAGCCAGAAAAGGGCCCATGTGACAAGGTGACTTTGCGGGTTGAAGATCCGAAGGAGGGAGGGAAGAAGGCAGTGACATTTGGCTGTGTAGAGATGGTGGGATATAAGACCAATTGTTTTGCCAGATGAGAAAAGCAAGTGAGAGAGGGGCCAGTGTGCGCAGAAAATGGGTCTGATGCCTCTTTGGCTGTGGAATAAACACCAGGAGGGGGATGAGCCGGGTCATCAGGAGCACAGGACAGTGACCAGGGGACAGGTGAAGGGGCTGCAGGTACTGGGGGATGCAGGTTTGTCAGGTTAGGGGTCCTAAAGGGACAGAGATGGAAAGAGGGGAGCTCAGAGAGGGACGGTGACTGGTAAAGTCATGATCAAGTGTAATGTCACGCAGGTGACCAAGGCAGAACAGAAGATATGACCACTGCGATGGCAATGTCATAACACATACAGGTGCTGCTTATTTCTCTGTGCTAGGGAGTTGAGACAGAGAGGAATAACTCTAAAATGTACTTCATGCATAGTCTTGGCAATAATGTTGTCATTGTTAGGTGCCGTCAAGCCTGGTCTGACTCATAGCGATGCTATGTACAACAGAACGAAACACTCCTAGACACTATACCAGGCACACAATCTTTTTTATGTTTAAGCCCATTGTTGCAGACACTGTCAGTCCATCTGGTGGAGGGTTTTCCTTTTATTCACAGACCTGCCACTCTTCCAAACATGATGTCCTTCTCCAGGGGTTGGTCCCTCCTGACTACATGTCCAAAATACGTAAGACACAGTTTAGCCACCCTTGCTTCCAAGGAGCACTCTGGTTGCACTTCTTCTAGGACAGATCTATTGGTTCTTTTGGTAGCCCATGGTATATTCAACATTCATCTTCAGCACCGTAATTCAAAAGCATCAATTCTTCTCCTGTCTCTCTTATTCAATGTCCAGCTTTCACACCCATATGATGCAACTGAAAATACCATGGCATGAGTCAGGTGCACCTTCGTCTTCAATGTGACATCTGTACTTTTCAATACTTTAAAGAGATCTTTTGCAACCTCTTTCCCAATGCAATGAGAGTTTTTATTTCTTGGCTGCTGTTTTCATGGGTGTTGATTGTAGAACCAAGTAAACCAAAATCTTGGACAACCTCAATCTTTTCTCCATGTATCATGAAGTTGCTTACTGACCCAGTTGTAAGGATTTTTGTTTCCTTGATGTTGAAGTGCAATTCATACTGAAGGCTGTGGCTATGGGCACTAATACCCCAATAAAACAGGTCTACAGTTAAGAAAACATCATGGCTAAAATCAAGACGAGGCATTGCTTAAAGCCAGAAAATCTAACTTCATAATGAGCGTATCTACTGTTGCCTTGTGACTCATGTGCTTACAAATTGCTTATTTATCATAAGAGCAAGGTGGTTCAAGTTCATGGAGATAGGCAAGGTCACTGAGCCATATACAGTTTTTAAACAGGAATTGCCCTTGGACCTAAGATCACTGGGACATGGGAGATTCTCTAGAAGTACAACTCCTAGATAACTGAAGTATTGTTGTTGTTGTTGTTGTTGTTGCCGTTGAGTTGGTATCCAACGCATAGCAACCCTCATAGGCTTTTCAATGGCTGACTGTTTTGGGATTGCCTTGGGAGTGGATCACCAGGTCCTTCTCCCATTTTTGCGGTGCTGGGAATTGAACTTGGGATGTCAGAGACTGCAGCGCAGCGCTCTACCAGCTGAGCTAAATCCCAGCCAACTGAAGTATACTAACCCAAAATTTGATCATTGCCATTTGTATTATATTCTCCTTGCCTTTTAAAAGTAGATTGTAAGTGGCAGAATCCTCTTTTTCTAAACATTATTATTGTCATTGTGGAAAATTTCATGTCATAACGGACTCTTGGCACATAACTGACGTTCAACAAATATTTGTTGAGTACTGCAAGTGTGTGTGTAGAGACATTAGAATCTGTCATTGGACTGCAGGATGGCATATGATTTCAATTGTTAGGTTTTATTTATTTATTTTTTTGTTGTTAGGTGCTGTTGAGTCGTGTCCAACTCATAGCGACCCTCATAGGGTTTTCAATGGCTGATTGTTTCGGGATTGCCTTGGGAGTGGGTTGCCACGTCCTTCTCCCATTTTTGCAGTGCTGGGAATCCAACTCGGGACCTCAGAGACTGCAGAGAGGCGCTCTACCAACTGAGCTAAATCCCAGCTTTTTTTTTTTTTTTGAGGGAGGCTCTTTTGTGGTAGTAGGCTTTCTGCTGTCCTTTCTTTGCATTATTAGTCTCCTGTCTACAGTTATCTGTACTTCTTCCACACTTCTGTTTCATTAGAAACCAGTTAACTAATGTTTGTTTATAAATTCAGAATAAGGAGCCTCTGGCCCTCGGAGGGACTCAAGTATAAACGAAATTCAGGAGCTTTATAGTATTGTTCTTCTTTTTTTTAATCTTCTAGATAATTGAAATTGTTAGGGAGAGATGGTGTTATTTCTCTCATAATTACACAATAAAATACATACACTGACATTTAAAATGACCTCTGATTTTTAAGATTTTAGTTATAGTAAAATATAAAGAACATAATATCTGCCATCTTAA
>VMDO01000205.1:78765-83765 GCA_007922755.1 Pedetes capensis | reverse complement strand
CCTCAACGTGGGGCTCGAGGGTTCGGGGTCCGAATGAATGTCACTCCCTGAAGTCGGCCACATACTCAAGGATCACTGCTTCCCCGCAGAGGTGCAGAAGGGAATGAAGATCCGCATTGGATCGCCGCTCCCACGCAGCCGCACGGGGGAGTGAGTGAAGATCTACATAAGGATCGCCACAGTCACCCACTGTGAGATTGATCCGGGAAGGTAAGAGAAAAGCGACGCAATTATGGGACAAGCATTAAGTAAGGAATCTCTCAAGACATGAGGGACTCAGCTTAAAAAGAAGGAAATTTTTTGTTTTTGTTAATGACATATGTCCTTGGTTTTCCCTAGAAGGTAGCATTGATGAAACTAGATGGGCAGGAGTAGGTGAATGTTTTAAAGACTATTATAAAGCTTTTGGACCCGGGAGGGTCCCAGTTCAGGTTTTCTCTTATTGGAACTTAATTAATGATATTCTTCAGGTGTCGAGATTTTCCCTAGAATTAAAAAAGGTTATAAAAAAAAGGAGAGGAAATCTTACAAAAAAAATCCCCCCCCCCAGGGGTGAAATTTCCGTAGCTGCGCAAAGCTCTGAAAGAAAGGACGTTCGGCAACAAATGGCCGACATGGTCCCCTGGCGGAGGCGCGGGCGGGGTGGGAGCCCAGCGGGGCGCAGGGCTCAGGCCTGGTGCCTCCTGCGCACATTCGCCCCAGCACAGCACTGGCGAGCCGCAGCTCTGCTCGGCCACGCACCCCGTGTCCCCGAGCGCCCTCCTGGCTCAAATACAATGCGCTGGCCTTAAGGCATGGAAACGGCTCCCCTCTAAGGGATCGGCCACCACCTCTCTTGCAAAGATAAGACAAGGCCCTGATGAACCCTACAGTAGCTTTGTCAGCAGGCTCACAGATGCAACCGAGAGGCTTGTTGGACAGGAAGAAAATGATAGTGACTTTGTTAAACATCTTGCTTTTGAAAATGCTAATCCTGCTTGTCAGGCCGCCATACGCCCCCATCACAGAGGCGATCTTTCAGACTATGTAAAGCTTTGTGCGGGTATTGGAACTGCTCATGCCATTGGCCTAGCCATAGGTGCCGTACTTAAAACATCTACACCAACCTCCAAAAGTTGCTTTGATTGCGGTCAGCCAGGACACTTCTTCAGAGATTGCACTAACCCAAAGGTGGCCCGTCCACCACCTTCTGCCCTATGCCCACGGTGTAAGCAGGGAAAACATTGGGCTTCAGAGTGTCGTTCTAAGATCTATGCCCTTGGTAACCCCCTTCCTCATAAACAGGGAAACTCCCAGAGGGGCCAGCCCCTGGCCCCTCGCCCGGGACAAACCCCTGGGGCTATCAGGTTTGTCCCCCCGGCATCACCCCCCCAAGCTCAACCATTAGCGCCCTCCTGCGGGTCACCTCAGGCAGCGCAGGACTGGACCTCTGTTCTTCCACCACAACAATATTAACTCCCAAAATGGGGACCCAGGTACTGCCCACTGGAGTTTTTGGGCCTCTACCTCCTGGTACTTTTGGGCTCCTTGTGGGCCAGGCTAGCTCTACCCTTCAGGGACTTAACATCCCTCCAGGGGTTATTGACAATGATTACACTGGAGAGATAAAAATCCTGGCTTCATCCACCTCTGGCCCTTTAACCATTACTACAGGACAGAGAGCCTGCAGCTGTAGCCCTGTGGCATCCGATCCCGTCAGATCACAGAAGCTAAGCAGGGTTGGGCCTGGTTAGTATTTGGATGGGAGACCGCCAGGGAACACCAGATACGGTAGGCTTGGGAGAAGGACCTGGCAACCCCCTCCCAAAAATCAATCTGCCATTGAAAACCCTATGAACAGCAGAGAAGCACTGACAATAGTGTTTCACCTGTTGTATACAGGGTCGCTATGAGTCGGATACCGACTTGACGGCACCTAACTACAACAACAATAGTCTCTAATCAGACGATAACAGCAGGCATGTGTCTTGACTTTGAAAGCTCTCAACTACTTTCATTAAATCCTAGATGGCCACTCTATGCTACAGTGGCCCCAGAGTGGGGCTATGTTCTTTTAGTGGTAAGAGCCAAGCAATGGGCATGGAGGATGGCCACGAGCCATGAAAAGCGTGAAGCACCTTTCTAAAATACGTATGGAAGGGCAACGGGCCACCCGGGGAGGGGGTGTGCCATCATGGATTTCAAGACTCACTAGACAAAGGGACAGTAATTAAGACAGTGTGGTGATGGTGTAGAGAGGGACGAGCAGACCAGAGAAAGAGCATAGCGAGTCTAGAAATAGATTTGTCTGTGGAGACCTCATGGTATAGGGCTTAGCTCAGTGGTGAAGTGCTGCTTAGTGCCCTCTGAGACCCTGCGTTCGATCCCCGACACCACACAAATGGGAGAAGGACCTGGAAGCCCACACCCAAAACAATCAGCCATTGAAAACCTTGTGAATAGCAGAGAAGCACTGACATAGTGCTGGGCATAGCACAGTGTTGGGTAGTGTTTCATCTGTCATACATAGGGTTGCTATGCACTGGACCCGACTCAACGGCACCTAACAACAACATGGAAACCTCACAGATGGCAGAGCCAGCCCTACCAGTCACTGGGAAGAGGACAGACAGTTCCATAAATGGTACTGAGTCCATTAGTCATTGATGGAGAAAACAGTGCAGGTTCTCTGCTGTAGAGATGATCAGCACCAAGTGGACTCAAGCAAAATGTTTAAACTTTGGAAAGAAAATTTAAGAGCAAATCTTTAGGCTCACAAGGTAGGGAAAAATACCTAAAACAAGATGCAGAAATGTAAACTATTGAGAAAAAAGTAATAAATGCTACTATATTGAAACAAAACATTTTGTTTCTCAAAAGATACCAAAAGGAGGATGAAGATATAAGCCACAAACTCTGACATGATATTTGCTGCACATACAACCGAAGAATTAGAAGCCTAGGGACCAGTAAGAAAAAGACTAGTGGACAATGAACAAAAGATGCCAAGTTATCTCACAGAAATGGGGCCCAAATAATCTATAGGCAAATGCCAACATACTCCATGTGGTGAGTGATTGAAAGGTGGCATATGTAATCCAAGCTCAGGAATGAATTCACACATACCATTTTGGCAGAAATTAAAAGTAGGTTCCAGGTTGGCAAAAGTTAAGTCTGATAGACCAAACCCTGATGAAGACATGGAGAAACTGAAATGCTTACATCCTACAGGTGAGACTGTCAAGTGTTTTCCTACATGAATGCATTTCCTAATAAAGGCAAGTGGATATGTTTCCTTACACAAAAGAATCCCAAACGTAGCATATTCCCTAGAGAACTCCTGACGTGTGTAGGCGAGGACAAAGATACAAACAAATTCATAATGGCATGGTTGGTAACAGTAAAAATTGAAAAGCTCCCATATGTTTCAATGATAGAATGGAAAATTAATTTTGCCACATTCATAGAATGGGATATTACATACTAGTGAAAAGGAATAGACTTCAGCTCTACATGGCTAACTAAAAACACAGACTGAAAAATGCAAGTTCCAGCAAGTGCATATTGCATAGACCATGATTCTACTTATGTGAGAATTAAATACAAATACACACACACACACACACACACACACACACACACACACACACGAGTATTTGTTCAGGAATAAATATATGGAATATAACTACGAAGAAAAATAAGAAATTAACACAAAGTTCCAAACTGTGTTTGGTAGTAGGGAGACTGTGGGAAAAGAATATAGTTTAGTAGGTCACACTGGAATTTCAAATGCACTGGTAAGGTGTGTACATGCCCCTACACCTGAATGTATACTATGTATTGTATGCACTATGCATATGCAATATGGTCATTCTTTCTTATGTATGTTGCACTTTCTACTATGGGACAGCTTTGCAGTGTCTGCAGTAGAGGCCTATGAAGACACACTAGAGGTGCTGCCCCATTTCTGCAGTGACAGTTAACGTGAGCTTGGATTTGGTTCAGCAGTGGCCCAAAGTAGCTAGAGTCATAGGTAACACAGAGTTTTTACTAGGTGCCGGGCACTGTATCAAACACTTTACTCACAATAACTCATGACATCCGTACAACAGACTTTTAACTATGAATAGAATTATTCCCAATTTACAGACATGAAAATTGAAACAAAAGAGATTAAATAACTTGTCTAACATCCTACTCGGGGGCTGGAGTTTGGCTCAGTTGGAAGAGCGCTGCTCTCCACTCTCAGCGGACCTAGGTTCGGTCCCCAGGACCACAAAAATGGGAGAAAGATGTTAGCAATCCACTCCTGAAGCAACCCCAAAATAATCAAACATTGAAAACCCTATGAGGGTCGCTATGATGGGCACCCACTCGACAGCACCTAACAACAACATCCTACTTACTAGGCTTCATTCAGCATTTGAGGGTTACTCAGCACACATCCATACAAAAGGGTAACTGGCAGTGCAAGGGGAAGGGTCATATCACTTAGGGTCCCAACTGAGAGGGAGTGGAGTTCCCAGATTAGTCACAGGCTTTACAGAAGAGATGGGGCCAGAGCAGGGTGACAGAGAGTTCAGGATTCCAAACAAGTGCCCTGTGGGGGTGCCAGGCAAGAGGAAGGTCAAGCAAAGGCAGGAGGTGCACCATGCAGGTCCACCTGCGTTGGATCAGAATGTCTGGAATGAAGGGGGCCAGAGGGGGAGGAATGGAAGGTCGACTGGAAAAGCAGACAGCTGGTGTTGGACTCAGAGCATCCTGATACAGTTGAACCAGCCTTTCAGGATTATCCTGGGATGCCCTCCAAGGATCCCAGCACTTAACAGGGTTTAGCACCATGCTGGTGACATTGACAGTGGATGGGAGAACTGCTTTTTCTTAAGTCATGGTTGGCGTTGTCTGAGACAGCTGGCCAGGATGACAAATTAGGTCTCCAAAGTTTGCTTTAAATGCCCCTCCCCTGCCTTCTAGCCTGCAGCCGTAGCCCTGTGGCATCCAATCCCTTCAGATCTTGGAAG
>VMDO01000205.1:66265-73765 GCA_007922755.1 Pedetes capensis | reverse complement strand
AGACTTGAACTTTCGATTCTCGTGCCTGAGCCTCCTGTGTGCCAGGATTACAGGCATATGCTGCCAGCTTATCTTTTTAAATTAAGTTTTTAATTGACAAAATTATATATATTGTGTGTGTGTGTCACCTAATATTTTCAAATGTGTGTACATGGTGGAGTGGTTAGATTGAGCTAAATAACATATATAACCTCATATCATTTTGTGGGTAATCTTTATCCTTAACATATAGATAACTTGGGCTGGGATTTAGCTCAGTTGGTAGAGCACCACTCTGCAGTCCCTGAGGTTCCAAGTTCAATTCCTAGCACTGCAAAAAATGGGAGAAGGATATGGCAATGCAATCCCCAAAACAATCAGCCATTGAAAACTCTGTAAGGTTTGCTATGAGTCAGACACCACTCAACGGCCCTCTAACAACAACAACACAGATAACTTAAAAGTATGAAGTAAAATATATCAGTCCTCTGTATTTGAAGATAGCTTGTGGAAATATTACATACTTTTTTGTAAAGCAGCCATTTTACATTTTTGCCTAAAGAGATTTCTATTCCTTATTTGGAATATAATTGATTGTTCCCATTATTTTCACTTACACAGCTAAAAGATGAACCAAAAGGACACAGAAATCGTGTTTCTCGTCACTGCCATCACACCCGTCTGCAATGTCACACATTAGGTAGATTTCCATGCATACAACAAGTCATGAGTCAAGTACTTTGGAAATATTTAAGACTTACTTGATTTGGGAGATTTGTGATTATATATTTGTGATTATTCACAAATACACCGGGCACTGCAAAGTTTTGTTCTGAGGAGCCAGACACACAATGTGGGAACATTTTAGGTCTCCCTGATTTGATGGGAGCCACCCATGAGTAGCTGAAGAGAGAAAGCGTGGCTGAGGCAAATCTAGGATAGAACTTGAAAATCCCTGGCTACTTGGTCCCATGTCCAGCAAGGCAATTGTTGGGTAATGGGATTAAACTAAGAAAGAGGGCTTTAGAAATAAAATACCCACAGGAATTCTGCTAGCTTGTTTTTAGCAACTCAGAAATTCTGAATTTTTGAGCCATCACTTGCTTGAGTCCCTGTATGTTCACTGGGGAGTAACCTGAGCCTTATTTTGACATAATCTCCTTATGGTGCCCAGGCTGGCCCCAAACTCCTAGACTCAAGTGATCCTCTGGGAGTTGCTGGGACTGGAGGCACACTCAGGCCAGATTCCATTTAGACAGCGGTATGGTCAGGAATGTTTGGGAAGCCCTGGTACTGATATGGGTGCTTGGTGTCCAGAAGTGAACATTAGATAAAGACCCTATGCTCAAGAGGCTTGGATTCTGGATCAATGCAATTGATGCATAATAAATTATAGGATATTGTTGCCAAAAAGAAAATGAACTAGGACATAAATAACTTTGCTCCTGTACTATGTGGCATAAATGCATAAGTAAAACAAACAAACAAAAAATACCAGCATCATCAGATAGCAAACTTAGGTGCTAAAGAGAAAACCAGAATTCTAGAAATTAGGGCTTGTTTTGTTTTGTTTTGGTACTTGGGAGTTAAACCCAGGACCTCACACATACTTTACAAGTGCTCTCCCACTAAGCTGCACCTCAGCCCATTTCCTATTTTTTATCTTGAGACAGAGTCTTGCTAAGTTACCCAGGCTGCCTCTGGCCTCAAACCTGCGATCCTCCAGCCTCTTCCTCCAGAGTTACTGGGATTATAGGTGTGAGCCCGTGTGCCTAGCCAGAAATTAGGGTTTCAACAAACTCATAAAGTAGGAAATGGCAACATTTGATAGGATTGTTGTTGTTGTTAGGTGCCGTCGAGTCAGTATCCGACTCATAGCGACCCTCATAGGGTTTTCAATGGCTGAGTACTTCGGGATTGCTTTGGGAGTGGATTGCCAGGCCCTTCTCCCATTTTTGCGGTGCTGGGAATTGAACTCGGGGCCTCAGAGACTGCAGCGCAGCGCTCTGCCCACTGAGCTAAATCCCAGCCCCATTTGATAGGAAGGACAGTGAAATATGAAAAAAGATATACGAACAGCTGGAAAGAAAATATAAATGGGTATAAATGACCCCGCTGTCTGAACGTAGGAGGGCTGTGTACTTCAGGCAAGCCAGCACTTGTGACGCCCTGGACATGACACTGTGGGACATTCCAGTGTATTAAAAACAACAAGTTCCAGTGAACATTTATTAGTACACAGTAATACCCACAATTCCGGAATGGAATTCTGCACCTGGATTTTTATGTTGCTAACCAACCTTGAAATCAAACTGCAAAATGGGGCTCAGTACTCTGGCAAATTATTTGAAGTCTTTTTTACCAGTGTTCAGGTTAATGGTTAAGAGCTGGCATTTAAAGTGTACTATAGTTTCCATTCAGTCCTTTAGTTAATAATACATTATTCCACAGTGTCTGAAAAATATGGCAAAACAAGTAATGGCAAACTAGACTCATGCATTTGGGAGGCGTTTGGGACAAAATAAATCTAGTTGTCCATTTCCAATAGACAAGAATCATTAATTGCAATCGGGAAAACATGAGTCTTCTAGATGGTTTTAAATCTCTTGCTCGATTCAGAATCCTTTCTGTTTTACAGCTGAAAAGGATTTGGTAGTTTCTGATGGGTGTCTATATTAACATCAGGTACTTCTTAGTTTTTATAATGAACTATTTGTTTCTCTAAACACACGACCTCACACCCTGGATTTCACAGTCTATTGAAATCAAGGTCAACTGGAAATGAATACCTCCGTCCATTTTTCTTTTTGTGCCTGCAGTGTTGAACTAAAACCACTGAGAGGACAGGCTAAAATACAAAGTAATTCTGGGAGCTGACAAGTTTGCTTTTTCAACACAAAATGTTAGATTTTTTATTTTTATTTTTACCTTCTGATCCCACTTAACCATGCCAAACCCTGCTGAACTAGTATAAAATTTTACCAACAGAAGAATTGTTTTTTGTTCCTCAATGGAAAAGTTCCATGTCGTAAACTGTCCATGAACTTGTAAAGAAGAGCCTTTTTTCCTCACAGAAAATATTCTCTTGCTTTTTACATGGATGCTAAGTAAATATTGCTCAACTTTTACTTTCTTGATCTTTTCTTCTTAGGGCTGATTGGCCCTTAATAAAAGTTTTATTGAGGTAGCATTTTAATCTAATTAAAGCACATGTATTTGTTAAAGTAAAACTATTTTTAAAGATATCCAAGGTGCTTTGTTATTTTTAGATTAAGATTAAATGTGAAAAATATAATTTCTAAACAAAACTAAGGAACAACTCTTTCAATTTTTTGAATGTTTGAACATTGTCATAGCAACATTTTAGAAAAAAAAAGCGAAGCAAAACCAAACAAAAAAACAAGCAGAGAGTGAGAGAGATTTAATGTTTGTAATGGAAGAGTGAAGCCCTAATCTTTACTGTGAATTAACACCATGTGACTGATAACAAGGACAAGTTTACAGGTGTGAAGCACAGAGGACTAAGACACCTGTTTTTGGAGTCTGTGCATAAACTTCTAGAACTTTTAGTTGAGACTTAAAACCTTTTATTCCTCCTTGCGATACCAAAGAGACGCCTACAAATGGCTTTATAAGTCTCAGCAGTTTTGGAGTCCTAGCTCCAGCACATTCTAGAAACATCCAATAGCACCTTTTTTATTTTCTAAAATAGGGAGGTTATTAAATATACATGCACTCTTTAAACATGAATTATGCACCCACCTCTGTGGTTTGGGCTATGACAAATCCTATCGTGTGTCAAAGGAGCAAAAGATGGAGAAGAAAAGTCAGATGAGAATCAATAATTGTACAGTCAGGAGTTGAAAATCGGTGTAGAACCAGCATTATAGGGATAGTAGAGGAGAGTGAGTGCTATGGGATAATGTTGTTGTTGTTAGGTGCCCTCAAGTTGTGTCTGATTCATAGCGACCCTCATAGGGTTTTCAATGGCTGATTGTTTCAGGATTGCCATGGGAGTGGGTTGCCACATCCTTCTCCCATTTTTGCATGCTGGGAATTGAACCCAGGACTTCAGAGATTGTAGAAAGGCGCTCTATCAACTAAGCTAAATGGGATAATAGCATCCAAGAAGTACCAGTCAGTACTTTGAATGCAGTGGGGTTTGAAGAATGCTCTAATGGAAAGTAATAGCAGTATAATAATAATAATAATAATAATAATAATAATAATACTCCTGCTTGGAAATATATACATACATATGGGGCTGGGATTTAGCTCAGTTGGTAGAGTGCCACTCTGCAGTCTCTGAGGTCCCAAGTTCTATTCCCAGCACCACAAAAATGGGAGAAGGACCTGGCAACCCACTTCCAAGGCAATCCCAAAGCAATCTGCCATTGAAAACCCTATGAGGGTCACTATGAGTCAGACAAGACTTGACGGCACCTAACAACAACATATATATATATATATATATATATATATATATATATATATATATATACACACATATATATAAACACATATACACAACTTCATTTCTGTTCTCTTTTTTCAATCCACATCCAGATCACATAAAAAAAAAAATCTTAAACTTGTGAGGGTACAGTCAGACTCTGCCAGCTATCTCTGCTCCAATCTGTCTGATCTGCAATTTTCTTAGATTGGGCAAGACTGTCTCTATAGTTTTTTTCTGCTTCTGATTCTGTGATGAGGTCAAACCATGCATACACCTACGGAATGCACCTTCTAGGCTGTGAGCAAATGTGTAACTTAATTTACAAATTAACACATAAAATATAAAAACACTTCATTAAGCACATCATTCAACTTTCCCATTCCCTTGGAAATCATTGAAGTCATGATCTATGCTTTAGACTAGTTCCCTGACATTTCTGTGTGCACAAGAATCCCTGAGGGAGCATGGTAAACACACCCGCCCTTCAGAACATCCCCTCCCACAATCTTTCCTCATTCTGATTCGGTACAAATGAACAGGAGCCAGGGGTAGGAATGTGTAGCCTGGGCTCGTCCCAGCAATCTGGATATTTGAGTTCTCTCAAGTGATTCCTGTGGGCCGTGGGTGACAATTCAGGAACCTTGAAGCAAGGGATTCTGTCTGACTCTGGTTTATTCCTCCACCTGAAGACTTGCAGAGATTTTAGGAAAATTCAAATCAATCTCTTTGGAATGCTTCAGATTAGAAGTAAATCCCTGGCTCTGCCCTATCCTGTCGCAGGCTAAGCGAGCCAAAATGAAATGCAGCAAGCAATGGATTACCTGGTTATATTGGAATTTCTAAAATACTTCTTTTCTAGAGTGATGGTGTGCCCGTGGCAAGAATTTCCGGAGGTAAAAAATGTCCAGGTGGTATTAGAGATGAAAACAAACCCAATCCTGGGGCCAGTGGCAGGGGAGCAATAGACAAGGAAATTGGTAAGCAGCTCTGCTTACAACTACTGAGCTTGCAATCACACAGGCAAACCCTCCAGGGGAACGTGGAGGTTCTCTTGTGCTAACCATGTCACCCAGTGGCCCATCCTGTGCTGACCAGTCTTCATTTACTGTGCCTCACCTGAGTTTGTCATTCTTTTTTTTGTTTTTGCGGTACTGGGGGTTGAACCCAGGGCCTCGATCTTGCATGTTCTGCAAGTGCTGGACCACTGAGCTGCACCCCCAGCCCATTTTTTTACTTTTTGAGACAGGGTCTCGCTAAGTTATGCAGTCTGTCCCTGGTCTTGAACTTGTAATCCTCCTGCCTCTGCCTCCCTAGCCACTGGGATTACAGGCATGCGCCACGGCGCCCAGCTGAGTCTGACATTCTTTAATTTAGTTTCCTCTATTCTGCACTTAGCTGAGTGTGAAAACAGCTGGTACCCTCTCCTGGAAAATATACCAGCAAAGAGAAGACTCTCTTACATATATGGAAAATATTAAAATAACCCTTCAGCTTTGCCATCCTATTTGCAAGTGTTGTGAGCACTGTTTTGGGTCTTCTGGGAACATTCTTGTATTTTTAGAGAGAGAGGTCCATTGCCTAAGGTCACAGCCATGCTCTGGGCTCGCCTGCATGCAATGGGATGATAGAGGGGTGGGTTGTACAGTCTATAGCTGTTTCCTCTGGGCTGGACATAACCATGGCCATCTTGAAGCAAAGAAGCCATGATGACCTACAGGAGACCTTGGCCCTCAGTCATGGCAGTGGAATAAATATAACTATATATATAGCAGATGGGCTGGGGTTTAGCTCAGTTGGTACCGTGCCACTCTGTGCTCTCTGAGGCCCTAGGTTCGATCCCCAGCACTGCAAAAATGGGAGAAGAACCTGAAGCCCACTCCTGAAACAATCCCCAAACAATCAGCCATTGAAAACCCTATGAATAGCAGAGAAGCACTGACATAGTACCAGGCATGGCACAGTGTTGGGGAGTGTGTTGTTCTGTTGTACATAGGGTTGCTGTGAGTCAGACCCAACTCTGGGGCACCTAACAACAACAATACAGCAGATAGCAAGGTCCACGGTCATGGGGCTATCAGCATTTCCTCTTGGAGGGAGAGGGCAGGGTTGTGAGACCCTCCCAAGATCCTCAGGAGACTCGCCACAAGTTCCAATCACCGATATGGTAAAAGTGGCTGATTGACTGGGGGTGGGACATTTCGTGCATCTGCCCAGTAAGTCACCCATGCTTCTGTAAATAACTGCATAAACTCACTAATTTGTCAAGCTGGTCTTGATGAATTTTTCTTTGGTCTGTCAGATCCTCCTTATTTAGGCACAACAAATGTTTCTTTTATGGCACCCAAGGAAAGTCATGTGACAAGGTCTCAGACCACCTGTCTGGATTCCTGTGACTCAGTAGGGCCCTCTAGTTTCTGCTGTCTCTAGATCCTTGTTTCCTTTCCAGCAAAAGGGTCTTTCTAAAATGTAAATCTCTGTTGACTCTATGCTAAAAACCTTACCCTGGCTCCACATTGCCTGCAATACAAAATTAAAATGACTTTAAATTTCTCATTTTTATATCTCTCACTAGTCACATGGCCTGGAGTATCTGTTAAATGAATATGTGTGTGTGTGTTTCTTTTTTTCTTTTCTCATTTTTTTAAGATGGACTTCGAAGTTACTGTGCCTGACTTTGAATGTATGTGTGTGTATGTGTATGTGTGTATACACACACACACACACACACACACACACACACACACACACACACACAGTTGTTGTTAGGTGCCATCAAGTCGGTGTCCAACTCATAGCAACCCTACGTACAACAGGCAAAACACTATTGTCAGTACCTCTCTGCTATTCATAGGGTATTCAATGGCTGATTGATTTTTGGGAGTGGGTTGCTGGGTCCTTCTCCCAAGCCTACAGCACCTGGTGTTCCCAGGCGGTCTCCCATCCAAGTTGCAATCAGGCCCGACCCTGCTTAGCTTCTGAGATCTGATGGGATCAGATGCCACAGGGCTATGGTTGCAGGACCCGCGCGCCCCCCCCCCCCCGTGTGTGTGTGTGTGTGTGTGTGT
>VMDO01000205.1:32978-66165 GCA_007922755.1 Pedetes capensis | reverse complement strand
GTACTTCATAAATGATGCATTATGTTACAATTTTTGTATAAACATTGCGATAATTTTTAAAAAGTGCCATTTCATGTTACCAACCTAATCAGACTCTAATCAGACTCTGCTAGCCATTCACAAACCCAAGCTCAACTAAATCTTGATGCAGGAAGCGAACATCCCGGCTCCGGTGACAGGAGGAGGAAAGCTGCCTGAGTCACCTCCAGCAGATGACCCACATAGACAGCTGGGCACTGAATGGAATCTAGTGCGACCAGGGGAAGAGTGCAGCAGTCCCTAGAGCAACAAGCCAGTGAGCAGGGCCTCCCTGATTCTCCTGCAAGAGCCAAACAGTGGCCGTTTCCCGGGATCTGGCATTTTGCCTGTTCTGCACTGCTGTGTGAGCCCGATTGCTACAATTTACAGAGGATGTGGAAAAGACAATGTATGTGAGGCATCCCCAGCAGAGTTCCAGGGCCAGATGGCAAGCCCAAGCTCTAATTCCACCACTCATCCACCCTGGGACTCACCAGCACTGTACATAGACTCTCTCTGCCATTTCCTTATTAGTGTTGAGATAATCATTACAACCCACTTGTGAGATCATTCAGGCCATTCTAATTAATACCCGCGAAATGCCTACCACCAACCCCTGGCACATAGCAGGTGAGCTCAGTTAGTCTTAACTACTATGATTACACTTCTAGTTTTATTTATGTTTTAAAGCAGTGTGTGTGGCAGAGAGAGAGAGAGAGAGAGAGAGAGAGAGAGAGAGAGCGAGAGCGAGAGCGAGAGCGAGAGCGCGCGCACGAATGGGGGAGGGGGAGGAATATGAATGACTGACTTGGTGAGAAATTACCAGAAGTTTTCCCAAAAGCTTTCTAATAACTTTGTTGCTGTTGTTGTTAGGTGCCATCGAGTTGTATCCGACTCATAGCGACCCTTATAGGGTTTTCAATGGCTGACTGTTTCGGGATTGCCTTGGGAGTGGATTGCCAGGCCCTTCTCCCATTTTTGCGGTGCTGGGAATTGAACTCGGGACCTCAGAGACTGCAGCACAGCGCTCTACCAACTGAGCTAAATCCCAGCCCCCTCTAATAACTTTGTTATTGTTGTTGTTAGGTGCCATCGAGTCGGTATCCGACTCATAGCGACCCTCACAGGCTTTTCAATGGCCGACTGTTTGGGGATTGCCTTAGGTGTAAGATAATGGGGTTTTTTCTTTTGACCTATACATGGTCAATTTTATAAATAATAGTGTTAAACAATTCTGCATTTCTGGAATGGTATTACTTGGCATGGTGATAAATTCTTTAAATAGACTGAGCTTTTTATTTTATTATTTCCTTTTGTTAATGTTTTATACACAACATTTTCAAACATGAAATTGGGCTCCAGTTTTATTTTTCTGTACCATCTTGTGCAATTTCTGAATCTGTTTATGTTGCTTTGTAAAACAACAAAAGCAGAAACAAGGGTTAGGGTATTTGTCATTTTTTTCCTATGCATTTGAACCATGTAATTGCCCAAGACTTAACTATTTCTGAAATGGTGGGGAGAAAAATCACTTGTGCCAATTTTGGGGGTAGAAGTTTCCTTAGGTGGTGGTGGTTGTTAGGTACTGTCAAGTCGGATCCAACTCATAGTGATCCTCATAGGATTTTCAATGATTGATTGTTTCAGGATTGCCTTGGAAGTGGATTGCCACATCCTTCTCTCATTTTTGCAGTACTGGGAATTGAACCCAGAACCTCAGAGGCTGTAGAGCAGTGCTCTACCAACTGAGCTAAATCCCAGCCCTAGAAGTTTCCTTAGAGTATATTTAATAGTGAACTTTCTTATTTCTTCCAAGATTATTGGCTTATTTGGAATTCCTGTCTCTTAATTTTGATAATATATATTCTAACTGAAAATCATTTCAGTTCCTCCATATTTTGAATCTCATTAGCATGGATTATGCAAATTACTTTCACCTTCACCTGCATGGGTCAGTTTCCAAATCCTCCTTTTGTATATGAGTGATTTTTCTTTGATTAGAAGAGTTAGTATTTTTCTATTTTCAAATATCTTCCAAACACCTAGCCATTGTATTCATGAATTTGTTTTTAATTTTCTTTCCACTTACTTCATGTTGTTATTTCATGTCTACCTTCAGATTAAATTTTCTATATTTGATTTACCAAATAAACTTTCTGTGTTGATTGCTCACTACTTTTATCTTCTTCATTTCATTAAGAATGTGCTCATAACAGTTCTCCCCGCTGCCTGCTCCCTGTCCCAGGGTGACTATGGGGGTCACAGAAAGGAGTACCCCCACAGGGGGCTGCTGAGCTCTTGATTTCCAGCAAGGAATGAGATGGGGCAGGAAGGGAGGAGAGCAAGGTCCTGGTCTCTTTTCCAGGTTTCTTCCTGGGGGTATTGCCTTGAGCTCTGGGCTCCCTCCACCTGTCGTCCTTGTGGCCCTCGAGCTGGTGGCCAAGGCAACAGCACTGTCTCTCTGGGCTCCAGGAAAGGGAGCAGAGGAGAAAACAGAGTGACTCTTATCTTCGCTTGGATGGCTTCCCACAACCTCACCTTTGTACACAGTCTCCCTGGATAAACTCTGCCCAAATATCTCACTTTGAGTATGGCAGATGCTTCTTAATGAGATGCCAGCAATACACTAGCTAAATACTTTCCTCAGAAGACACTTGGGACATAGCTCATATAATCTTATTATCAACTTCCTCATTATTAATATTCATTTAAATATCCCACCATGGTGATCTCCAGTCTTTCCTTAAACAAAGAGTTATTTAGGTGAAAGATTTAAAACACACAGGTAGGCTTTTTCTTCCTGTTGTTTCTAACGTCACTGCATTATGGTGTCATTGTGAAGTGCTGTCGAGTCGCTGCATTATAAGCAGAGTTAATTCTTTAATTCCATAAATGTATATAATTTGTGGCATTACTTCATCATTTCTTTATGGTCAAATTATGGTCAATTGTTATATATATTCTATGTGCACAGAACAGGATGTATCTGTAGGTTGGAGGCACAGGTAGGCATGTCAGGTGATGCTTACTCATTGCATTATCCTGATCCTTAAAACAGTGAACTCAAAGCACGGGGCTGTTTCCTACCCATCCACAGCAAAGTAAGTATAGAAATTGATGGGAGGTGTTTAAAAACTTTAGACAAATTCAATGGGACAATTTTATGCTGATTGAGTCTAAGATAAAATATTTGGGTTTATATTTTATACCTTTTTGTTCAACTCTCATATAATTTATTATTGTATTTTGCAAAAGTATTGGCCCACAATGAAATGGAAATTTAAGAAACAAAACAAAATAAAACTTCCTTTGCAATAGAAAGTTTCAGAAACAGTGTTCCAAATTCTTATTTGGTGGACTTGATTTGTCAAAGGACCTTTATTTTATAATTCATTCTCACTACTTAAGACACATTAAAACCCTCTCCTTGCTCTCCAGGCCACCCCTAATCCCCTCTTAACCCTGTGACCACAGCACCAAAGCAAAAACTCAGCAAAGTCAGAGGATACTTGCAGAGTGGGCGTTTGGGGCACAGGAGACTACTAGGAAGTTCTTCACACTGATTGTCTCTGCTGGTCATGGAGAATTCCATAGCCCCAACACTAACCCTGGGCCAAGGGATCATATTTATTTATACTACATCATTTGGTTCCACAATGAGCTGGGATATAAACAAGGGTGGATGAGAAAACTGAGGCCTGGGGTCAGTTTTTATCCCGGCTTTATCAGAAAATAAAACAAGCAAGCCAAATAGGATAGTGTTGGCTAAGTCCTATTTATCATTTCAAAACAGTATGCACATGTGAGATATTAAATAAAATGACAGCGGAGAGAGATCACAACCAGGAACAAACTTAAGCTTCACAATTCCATAACTAGGCTAGGATAAGCTGTTGAAGATGAAATAGGGAGTTAGCATCTGGAGTAATAATTGTATAGAATAAATACCACCTGTTTTCAAATACATTTTGCATCTGGATGGTATAATGTAAGTAGTATATGTGCTCTGTACCCAAAGTGATTCTTGCTTTTCACCCTGTAACCAGAGAGATAAAAGTGAATACTTGAAATTTGTAGCAAATGCCTGATTTTTAAACAGTTTGCCTTGTTGTTGTTAGGTGCCATCAAGTCGGTATCGTGTGTACAACAGGTGAAACACTGTTGTCAATGCTTCACTGCTGTTCATAGGGTTTTCAGTGGCTGATTGTTTTTTGGTAGTGGGTTGCCGGGTCTGTCTCCCAAGCCTACAAGTATCTGGTGCTCCCAAGCAGTCTCCCATCCAAGTACTAACCAGGCCTGACCCTGCTTAGCTTCTGAGATATGATGGGATCAGATGCTGCGGAGCTACAGCTGCAGGCACAGTTTGCCTTAGACAATGATTAAACATTTACCATTTACAGTTAGAGAAATTTAAGCAAATGCAAATTTCTTTCTCCCCTTCAATGATTTTTTTTCACTCTCCATAACTCTCATTAGCCCATCTTTAATAAAGGCACTGCCCTTAAAGAAATTGGCAAGTTTATTCCAAGGTATTTGTGCTTTGTGAGAGCCGTTGTAATATTCTGAGTTCATACTATTATTAGTGTTCCAGAAATTGCTTATGAAAAAAATATTTTAGCCTTTGTCATTACCATACTAGGAAAGTGATTTTCACTGGAAGTAACTTGGCACTTTACCAGGAGTGGTAAACACAGTAGACTTCCATTAGAATTGCATGGGAATTTCTTGACATAGAAGGCAACCGGGTCAAATTCTAGCGGTATCTGTCTTCACATTGAGTTAATTGGCAGACCTTGAGATCTGATCATTCTGATTTGCTGAGTCACTGTAGTCCCGCCACCCCTACTTGGAGTTTGAACATAGGGCCAGGCACATGCTAGGCAAACACTCTCTCACTGAGCTGCACCCCAACTCTTTTTTTATATTTTATCTTGAGATAAGGTCTCACTAAGTTTTCAGACTGCCTCTAGCCTCAAACTTGGGATCCTCCTGCTTCAGCCTTCTGAGTTGCTGGGATTACAGGTATGCACCAAAGTACCTGGCCAAGTCACTATAATTTTCTATTGCCGCCACTTGACATGTTTTTTGCATACCTGGTACAGGTCACTCCATAAATGCATCTTTTTTTCCCCCCCCGTGGTACTGGGGATTGAACCCAGGGCCTCGCACTTGCATGCTCTGCAAGTGCTGGACCACTGAGCTGCACCCTCAGCCCATTTTTTTACTTTTTTTTGAGACAGGGTCTCTCCAAGTTACGCAGACTGCCTCTGGTCTCAAACTTGTGATCCTTCTGCCTCCGCCTCCCGAGCCGCTGGGATTACAGGCGTGCGCCACCGCGCCTGGCTATAAATGCATCTTGTATGGAGCCATTCAACATTTTTAAATGGCTGGTGCAGAGTGATTTTCTGCTTTTCAAAACACTTCTTACATGATATTATTTCCTTCCCCATTACCCTGGGTTTTTTTCTTTCTTTCTTTCTTTTTTTTTTTTTTTTTTGTTTTGTTTTGTTTTTTGGCTTAAAGTCTGAATTCAGAAGATGAGTCATCTGTATATACCAAGTCCAATCCTTCAACACAGGAAGTTCATTTCTGTGAATGTGTAAAAAACAAAAAACCTAGATATAGAGTGTCATATGTGAAGGTGATCATTTAAATAATGTGGTTATTTAAGATGATAAAGTATTTGAAGCCATGCTTGGTGATGCACTGCTGTAACCCCAGCGCTGGGAAGGCTGGGGCAGGATGATGACTGGTTCACACCAGCTTAGACTACATCATGAGAACCTGTGTCCAAAAAAAAAAAAAAGAATTAAAAATTAAAAAATAAAATGCTCTACATGTCTAATGTGGGCTGGGATTTAGCTCAGTTGGTAGAGCACTGTGCTGTAGTCTCTGAGATCCCGAGTTCAATTCCCAGCACCACAAAAATGGGAGAGGGACCTGGCAATCCACTCCCAAGGCAATCCCGAAACAGTCTGCCATTGAAAACCCTATGAGGGTCGCTATGAGTTGGATACCGACTTGACTGCACCTAACAACAACATCATCATCAACAACAACAACAACATGTCTAATAAAGAAATGGTCAGGAAAGCTTGATTGTCCTAAAAGAGCAAAGTGGTTGAGAGAGCATGAATATTTTAAAATGTTTACAACTAATCTGGTGTGGTGGCACAGGCCTGTAATCCCAGCAATTCAGGAGGCCGGAGGTGGGAGGATCCGGAGTTCAAGGCCAGAGGCAGCCAGAACAGTTTAGTGGGATCTTGTCTCATAACAAAAAATACAAAAGGGGCTAAAGATGTGGCCCACTGGTAGACTACTTGCCTAGCATGTGAGAGCCCCTGGGTTCAACACCCCAGTACTAGAAAATAAAAGTTAAAATTGGGAATTGCATACTGTATGTATTTGACTACAGAATTATCTATCATTCTCAAATGATGTTGATTAGACTGAGAGAATGCAGAAATCCACCTGCTTTTCTTCACCTTCCTGGTCACTTGTCCTTCTTAACATGACACTGCAGGTGAAGCCCCAACCACCTTCCCAACCTCCTTTCTCCTTCCTCGCCATGGCTGTCTGTCTCCCTCAGCCCTCTGACCCTCACCCAGGAAGCCCCAGCAAACACGGGCTCCTCTTCTCCCATCCCTCCTGGCGAGCTCCCACTTACCAGCTTGCATATCACTTCCTCTGACCCTTCCTGTGTTCCTTTGGCAGGTGTCCTCTACCACCAAGTTGCTGTCCTATTGTAGGACACAACAGTTACTTGCATATTGGTTCCTAACTCATTGGACACTCTGTGAGGACAAGCCCACCTTTCTCACTCTCTCCAGCTGTAACACAGTACCTTGCATACAATAAGTGCTCTATAAATGTTTGTGCAATGAGTTAATTAGAAAATCATTCATATACAAAACTAATACAGAATACTATATACTTATCCATATAAAATTATATTCTACATGCACATATGTATATCTAGTTCAGAAAGTTATTTCTTTGGTATTACAGGACACTTACTGAAGTGGTTCCAGTTTTAAACAAGTTAATTTTTCATTCAGTGTTTGATTTCATGAATCACAGAAACAGAGCCAATTTTCTAAGTAAACTGCTGTTACTCTGCTACATGAGATGGAGTGGGGGAGCGGCGCTTTAAAAATAGCTGACCGGATATCCCTCTTGGTGGCTTAGGTTATGTAAAAGCATTTTGTGTTAAGCCAATGCCTCACAATGGATCACTGAGCTTTGAAAAGGCTATCTGGGGTCTCTTTTCAGTGTTAAATATCTGCCTCTAAAGGACCAGACTAAAAATCTCCTAGAGAAGAAGATACAACACCCAAATAGCTGTCATTTCCTAACTGTAGACACTTAAAAATATTCCAGTGTTAATACTGAAAGTAATTTTTTTTTAAACAAAGTTCTTTAACAACTCAGTGAAGAAGGCAGGATTCCTATGAAGAAATTTGCTGATTTGGGCTGGACATACTTTTCTATTGAAGTAGAACAATCACACTATCTGGAGTTACAATTCCTTTAAATTTTAAAAAGAAATAATCTGGAGACATTGTTATTATGGACCTCATAGAAACAAAATAAAAGGTCTGGGGATGTGCCTGGGGGTAATGCATTTGCCTCATATGCATAAGGACCTACATTCAATTCTCAGCACTGCGAAATGTGGGCTAGGCATCATGGCGTCTGCCTATAATCCCAGGGACCTAGGAGGCTGAGGCAAGAGGATTGCAAGTTCAAGGCCAGAGGCAGCCTGCACAATTTAGTGAAACCTTACCTCAAAAAAATAAGGGGTGGGGATAAAGGAGCGGCTCAGTGGTAGAGCACTTGCCTAGGACATATCAGGCAAATCCTGCAACAAAGCCAAACAAACAACTAAATAATAGGGATTACAGGAGTGTTTACAGTGAGCTTGGGTTTGGCTCAGTTGGCAGAGCACTGTTCTGTAGTTTCTGAGGACCCAGGTTCGATCCCCAGCACCGCAAAAATGGGAGGAGAATGTGGCAGTGCACTCCTGACACAATCAGCCATTGAAAACCCTATAAGGGTCGGTTGCTATGAGTCGGACACTACTGGATGGCACCTAACAACAACAGCAACCCTCCTGAGGTCCAGCTGATTGGACAAACTTGGTGAGTCCTTTGTCCTGTGATATGTCTTGAGTCAATCACTCTATCAAGACAAAGATGAAATGATTAGCTAGACCAACTCAACAAACAACAAAATAACAGGGATTGTTGGAGTGTTTACTGTGGGCTAGGACTTGGTTCTGGGATTTAGCTGAGTTGGTAGACCGCTGTGCTGAAGTCTCTGAGGTCCCGAGTTCAATTCCCAGCACCGCAAAAATGGGAGAAGGACCTGGCAATCCACTCCTAAGGCAATCCCGAAACAGCCATTGAAAACCCTATGAGGGTAGCTATGAGTCGGACATAACTTGACGGCACCTAACAACAACAACAAGGGCTTGGCTCAGTTGGTAGGGTGCTGCTCTGCACTTTCTGAGGACCCAGGGTCGATCCTTAGCACCTCAAAAATGGAGAAAGATGTGGCAGTCTGCTCCCAAAACAATCCCAAAACAGCCAGCCATTGAAAACCCTGTGAGAGTCGCTATGAATTGGACCTGACTCCATGGCACCTAACAACAACAGAGAGCGCAAGAGTGGAGACAGAGAAGGCAAAGGGCAGACACCAGCAGAAGCGGTGGGTGAGCAGAAACCATGAAGAAGTGGCAGGGGAGTAAGCAGAAACCACAAGTGAGGATACCCAGGAGCAGGGGAGGCTCTGGCTGGTTGTGCCCCGCAGGCAGGGCAGCAGCAGAAACCTCTGCTGAGTTGCTGTAATTCCTGCTATTAAAGGGACTAGGGAGTAAGGAAGTAGCTACCCCTGCAATTTCCTAAAATAACTTCCATTATTCCTGACACCTGCCTTAAGAGCTGCATTCCTGTTTCCCTCATTATTAAGTCTGTATTTACTGAAAACTTGATTTCTTGAGATACCGAGTCTCTCTTCCGCACCATGGAAGAAGGCTCATCCAGACTTCTGTGTGCAGATACGATGTAGGCCCACTTGGGCTGAACCGCCGAGGCCAAACCATCAAAGCCCATGCTTGCTTGAAAGCCCTGCCAGCTTGAATTGCCAGTCTGGCCAGGCTCCCCCAGTGAGAGCCCGGCATACACTGTCAGGCCCCCTCTTTAGTTTCGCCCCTCCCCTACTTTTCAGTTTGCAGAAAACCTGACTTAGCAATTCTGTAAATTAGTAACTGAAAGGCTGCAGGGGTCCAGGTGCATGAAAAACATGGAAGAATTGCTCTGCTGTCCCAAGTAGGATGCACTAAACTTGTAAAAAGCAGTGTGCTATCATGATCACGTGGCCAGGAGAAATGCATTGCTTTGCACCTGCGATATCACTGTAGGAACTAAAAATATCTGGCAATTTTCTAACACGTGAGAACCGCAAGGAGAGGAGTTCTTCCAAGTTTTTTCTAAGTGTGAGGTGTGATCCAAAGATGCAGTGAATGTTTAAATATTTAAAAATTATTCCAATTGAAGACAGATTGCCATTGATCCCACTTGAAATACTCCTCCTGGCTTTGAACACCTGTGTCCCATCGCTCCTGCCCCTTTCTAAGCAGTTCCACGAGTCGTCTTTCATGAGTGCCTTTAGTTGCGCTGTTGTGGCTGCCTCCACGTCCTGAATCAATTCAAAGCGTTTGCCTTTCGTGGTCATTTTGACTTTGAGGAAGAGCTGGAAGTCAAACGGTGCCAGATCCACTGAATAAGGAGGATGAGGACAGACTGCAATGTTGTACTGGACAGAAATTGCCACAGCGGAAGCCATGTGTGACACGGAGCATTGTCATGATGAAGGTTGAAACTAAAGACATTCTGGAGAGAGCACTTTCAGAACTGCCTCAGAAGCAGGCATGAACGACACGATAAGTGTCTTTTACTGTAATAATTTTTTTCACTTAAACATTCCTTATACTTTCAAAAATCACACTTTGTAGTTGTTACAAGAAGCATTTTCTGACCCAGTGACAAGAACCTAAGGTTTGATATTATCGAGAACAAAATTTTCTTCCATGGCTTTGCATCTTGGCTCTCTATGGCATCTTGGCTCACATTATTTTATTTTCCTATTAAGTGTTAGGGCTGGGATTTAGCTCAGTTGGTAGAGCACCGCTCTACAGTCCCTGAGGTATTGAGTTTGATTCCCAGCACCACAAAAATGGGAGAAGGACATGGCAATCCATTCCCCAGGCAATCCCGAAATAATCAGCCATTGAAAACCCTATGAGGGTCGCTCTACGGCACCTAACAACAATAACAATGTTAAGTGTGAAGATACAGTAAGTGATTAAATATACAGCAATTTCTTAAATGCTCATTTCTTGGTGTGTTCACAATTTCTTTTGGAAAATGCATGTTAATCTAATGGTATAGTTTGGGTTTTGGATGTGTTTGGAGCTTTTCCTAGGATGCACCTGTTGTACAGTGAGCTATACTAATAATGATGACTAATCACTAGTTGTTATGCTTAACTAAATTAACTGCATTTTTCCTAAACTCAAGTATGTTGTTGTTAGGTGCTGTCGAGTTGGTATCTGACTCATAGGGACCCTACGTACAACAGGTGAAATACTATTGTCAGTGCTACTCTGCTATTCATAGGGTTTTCAATGGCAGATTGATTGGAAGGGGGTTGCCAGGTCCTTCTCCCAAGCCTACAGTTTCTGGTGTTCCCAGGTGGTCTCCCATCCAAGTGCTAACCAGGCCCAACCCTGCTTAGCTTTCAAGATCTGACGGGATCGGATGCCACAGGGCTACCACTGCAGGCAAACTCAAGCAGGTTGTTGTTGTTGTTGTTAGGTGCCGTCGAGTCGGTATCTGACTCATAGTGACCCTCATAGGGTTTTCAATGGCTGACTGTTTCAGGATTGCCTTGGGAGTGGATTGCCAGGTCCTTCTCCCATTTTTGTGGTGCTGGGAATTGAACTCAGGACCGCAGAGACTGCAGCGCAGCACTCTACCAACTGAGCTAAATCCCAGCCCAAACTCAGGTATAACAAAGTCTAATTATTATGTCAATTATTGTTAACATTAATTCATACACTTCACATTGTCCAAAATAAAACTAAATAAGCAGCATACATATGTGGCTAATTGAATCTATAAAAAAACACAAACAAATGTGATTCTTACAGGTTGAGCTATAAAGAAAAATTATGAAGGAAACTGCTATACGGTCTGAAGATTTGCATCTTCCAAAAATTCATATGCTGAAATTCTACCCCTATGGTGATGGTATGAGGGTGGGGTCTTTGCCATGAACATTAGTGCCCTTGTAGAATTGGTCAAACGGAGTTTGTTTTCCACTCCTAGCATGTGAAAACACAGCAAGAAGACATCTATGAACCAGGAAACAGACCCTCACCAGACACTAATCCCTCAGCATCTCAGTGCTGTACTTCCCAGCATCCAGAACTGTGAGAAATATATTACTGTTGTCTACAAGCCCCCCAGTCTACAGTACTTTACCATAGCAGCCTGAGCAGATGGCGACAAGAAGATTTGATTCTTCATTGTGTCCTTAAGGACATTCATCTGACAGGATAACCCTCAAAAATGGATTGTCTACACTCTCTTTCAAGCCATACCAATCCTATTAATATCTACACATAGCAGAGCATACTTGTTCCCTTAATAAAGCCAAACTCAGCATCCTCCTGTTTGGCATGGAGGAAGCACCTTCTTGTGAAGAGGACTGGCTGGGCTTTGTAACTCTGACTTTGGGTTAAGCAAAGTTAAACTTCCTGAGGTAGAGCGCTTTCACTATTAGCTGCTCCCTGCACTACCCTGGCCTCAGGCAGCAGGGGTACTGATGCCACTCTTAACACTGGATTTGTATCGGGGGCTGATGCTGCATTCTCCCCTCCCTCTCAGTGGGGCAGCCAAGACAATGACAACATCACGGTTGTCATTGCTGGATAGTCATCACCAATCTCACCATCAGAAGAGCTAACATTGTTTGACTGTTCTTTTTGTTTCTTTCACGTAATGTGCTCTATCCCATTCAATTCCCCCAACAGCTCTATGATAGAGGGTGTATCAGTCAGCTTTCCGTTATGTGACAAAATACCTGAGTGAATCAGCTTATAATTTAGGAAAGGTTGTTTGGGTTCACAGTTTCGGAGGTTTCAGTCCATAGTCACTTGGCCCGTTGCTTCTGGCCCTGGAGTGAGGCAGCACATTGTCATAAGAATGTGTGGCAGAAGAACCTGCCCACCTCATGGCAGCCCGGAAACTGAGAGAGAGAGAGAGACAGGAAGGGGCTGGGGTCTCAATATCCCCTTTTGGACATGTCTCCAGTGACCTAACTTCCTTCCATTACGCCCTGCTTCCTAAAGGTTCCCCCACCTTCCAGTAGCTCCACAGGCTGGGGGCCAAGACCTTAGCATATGAGTATGGGGGGGCATTTCATATCCAAACTATAACAAAGGGTACGAGGGAAACATGAACAAATATGTAATAAACAAAAATCAAACCAAATCAGATAACTTCTCCTTCTCCACCACCCATTTTTATTATTTCTAATTAATATATAATTAATATAATTAATTATTGGTTATATAAAAATTAATTATTTCCAATTAACTTTAGAAATAGGAAGAATAACTGCCTCACAACCAGCCACTATGGTGAGCAAACTATAGCCCTCTCCTGTTGTGCTGGGGCCCTCCTTGCCCAACTCTGGGTGGACTCTGGGCAGAAGCCGCCACTCACTGAATTTATCTGGAAACTTCCACTGAACATATCTGGAATTTTCTGACCCAGGAGGGTGATGCTGAGAGAGGAATTCCCTCTCTTTCTTCAGTTTGAGGCAGTGTTTCTACATGACAATTCCAAGGACCGTCCATACCAGGTTCAACTAGGATAGTCAAGGGCAGGTTTCCAGGTCATATCGTGTTATATACTGAGCCCGGATACCTGGGAATTTTTCCAGGAAATCTGTATTGTCAAATAAATTCCCTAAAGGATAATCACCCACATGAAAGTTTGAGAACCACTGATGTAAGCCTTTCCTTCTGAATTGCAGTTCTGGTTTTTGTTCCTTTCCTGTCCACTGATGGGGACTATTCATACCTTTCGGTGAAGATCACAATTACTAAATGGGGTAGAGCCTCACTCTCTGGTTTCAACAGAGCTAAATATTTGTAAAAGATTAAAACAGCAAGACGGCAATGGGAGTGGGGAAAAATTGGTGCACTATATAAGAAATTAAATGATCAGGCATTCGGGAGCCTGAGGTGGGAGGATCATGAGTTCAAAGCCAGCCTGGGCTATACAGTGAGTTCCAGGCCACGCTGGGCTAGATGGTGAGACCCTGTCTCAAAACAAAACAAAATAAGAAATTAAATGAAATGTATATTTTCTTTATATTTGAAGATGAACCTATTGCCTTAAACCTGTATTTGACATTGCTTTTCCAGTAGTAGTGATAGGTTTAACCTATATTTGACAGCAAGAATAATTTCTAAGATTGCTCTTTTACTCATACAGCTGAAAGTTAACTAGTCCATAGGGAGGTTTTATCTGATCTTGGCACATAGATTAGCAGCACCATGCGTTAACTACTTGGGGTATCTGCCAAAAGTCCAGTGAGAAAGCACTTCAAACCACCCATCCTTTGTTTAATAAATAATCAGCTAAGTCCTTTACTTGGCCAGAAGCTTTTTATATTTTGCAATATGGTTGACTGAATCTACTTCTAAAATTAAAAAAAAAAAAACCCAATGTAAAAGGTCCAATGAGGCAGCTATGCAAAGTAGAGATCAAGAATGCGTACAGAAGAGAGAATTTTTCCAAAATGTGCCTATTGAAAAAAATATATTTTTAATATACTTAAATTGCTCCTAACAACAACAACAACAACAACAACAACAAATTGCTCTGTTTAGTTTGGTTCTGGGCATGATTTTTAAGCATGTTCTAACTTGGTTATTGTGTTTTGTTAACTTGATACATTTCTATGTTAATTATTTGAAGCAGTTAAATAAGTTATTGCTAGTAGAGAAAAAAACTCAAGCCCAATAAAATAAAAGGTTATATTAATATACTAGCTAGGTTCTTCATGATACAAAAAGTAAGAATCATAGCTTCTAAGGCAGGGACAGAAATCAAGTTGGTATGCAAAGTCACCTCAGTGAACATTGTAAGTCAAGTGGCTATTCCAAATCACATTTTGAAAGAAGGAGCTAATATAACAATAGTTACCATTTCTCTTTCTTTCATAGATTGATGGAGTCAATCTTGATTTTTATCAGGGATGACACTCATAATAGACGTTTACAAACTTGGAAATGCCTCAGAGTTTGGTGATAAGCAATAGCTCCTTTAAAGTGTTGAAAAGTAAAGATGTCACATTGAAGACAAAGGTACTCCTGATTCATACTGTGGTATTTTCAGTGGCATCATATGCTTGTGAAAACTGGATGTTGAATGAGGGAAACAGGAGAAGAATTGATGCTTTGAATTATGGTGCTGGAGACGAATATTGAATATACCATGGATGACCAGAAGAACCAACAGATCCATCCTAGAAGTGGTGCGACCAGAATGCTCCTTGGAAGCAAGGACAGCTAGACTGCATCTTAAATATTTTGAACAGGTTATCAGGAGGGACCAGTCTCTGGAGAAGGACATCATGTTAGAGAGAGTGGAAGGTCAGTGACAAAAAGGAAGATTCTCAACTAGATGGATTGACACAGTGACTACAACAATGGGCTTAAGTATAAAAAAATCATGTGCATGGCACAGCATCCAGTAGTGTTTCATTCTGTGGTACATATGGTTGCTACGAGTCAGGTCTGACTCGATGACACTGAACAACAACAAGTTCTCACATTCCCCAGTTCATTTTAGGTATCTGCCAGAGATGTTTCCCAGTAAAGGCTCACCCATGTGTACTTGCTCCTGGGGTTGCCTTTCTCTTCATATGTTAATATAAGAGGCTCCTTGGCAAGGGTATGAGGTTGCTGACCCACCAGTTCTGCTGGCCAGACTATTGTGTGGATTCCTGACACCTTGCCAGGGTTTTTAGGTGGCAAGTAACAGGAATGATTTAGGCTAACACAATGATTAAAAAGGAATTTGTTGGAATGACATGGGGCAGCTCAAAGATATTGGAGAAAAGCTAAATAAACAAGCCCCAGAAAAGACCAGCCGCAGGGCTGTGGTGAGGATCAAGGTATAAGAACTAACAAAATGTGTTTGCAGGGCCCTGCTGTCAGGATGAATAAGCTCTTTGCTCTTTCAGCTGAAGATTCAAACTCCTGAGAGAGGGCAGTTACAGGGCTTAGGCCATGTGCCCAACCTGTTGGCTAAGGGCTCCACAGGCTTAGGGGGTGGGAAGACATAGTTTCCTAAGGTAAAATTGAGTCGCTAACACCAGAGAAAAATCACAGATATCCACTACATTCTGTTTTCTGGTATCTCTCCTGGTTTCCATCGTCTTGCCTGTTGGCCATGGGCATATTGTCTCATCTTAGTTTGAGATCTTTCTGGTCAAGGTTGATATCCACCTAACTGAAGTTAATCTTCTATGATCTGTATGCTTCCCAACTCCTGGTTTGGCCTAAAGTCTTAATTCAAATATAATTCCAGTGATCCCTCTGATTTTCTTTCTCTTTTTTCCACCTATTTCTGTCTCTGGATCTCATGTTTGCTCCAATTCTTCACTGCCCTTTGGGACTTTCAGATATTCTTGGGCCATCTTTTAATTTTTTTCTTTTTTAAAATTAACAGAAAATACTATATAGATTTGTTGAGTACAACATGATGTTTTCAAATATAAGTTGTTGGGTGCCATTCGAGTCACATCCAACTCATAGTGACCCTAAGTGTACAACAGAATGAAACACTACTCAACACTGTGCCACACATATGATCTTTTTCAATATGTACCCATTGCATAATGGCTGTCTCAGGCCTTAACACATGCACTACCTCACAGAGTCATAAGTTTTTATAAGAACACTTAAAATTTACTCTCTTAGCATCTTTCAAGAATACAATATATTGTCACTAACTATAGCCACCATGTCATACAATTCCTGGAGAACCATTTTCTGACAAATTCTCCACATTGACCTTGTTTTTCTGGTGGTCACTATTATCAGGAAGCTCTTTTGTTCCAAATGCTTATTTTAAGCAGAATTCAAGATATATATTCATATAGTTCCAAATTTTAAAAAATGGTGATACAAGCAAGCAAAAAAACCTTTTACTCCCTTTGAAAAAGCACAAACATTAAGAGTCTGTTTACTTAGAAATTGTTACATGTATGTCTGAAAGTTAAGTTTTGCATAAATCCAAGATTACTTGGAGTTGTCACGTCAATTGTGTCTTCGAATTTTCATGACATGCAATGTCACATGGGAAAATTCTAATTGAATTCATGTTTATTCCTACCGGAAAGTTAAAATTAACTCAGAATCTCATTGTTAAAATGAGTTGCCCAACTGCTTCTCAGGATAAGTATGCTGACGCAGAAATTGCTACTTACTACCAACTACCTGTGGAAACAAATGATTATAAATAAAGTTTTGATTCCTGCCTCTTGTACCTAAAAGCTGGATGACAATTTGGTCAAAGATATTGTCAAATACCACTGGCCACCATCATGAGCACTCACTGAGCTGCTAGCATGTGTGACGCACGGTACTAAGCATTTCCAGACACTGCCATAGCTCATCATCACGGCAATCCCAGGGGCTGTTATTATTATCTCAATTTTACAGATAAGGGAAACCAACCTCAACAACTTGGCCAAGGCCATACCATTAGTTCTCTGTGTGTGGGTTATGTAACGATGAGCTTTCTAAGCATAGTCTCAAACAAGTTTGGGTCTGTGAGAAATTGTTGCATGAGAAAGGGGTTCTCTTATTAAGAGTGATGAGAAATGACAGATGTAGAGTTCAGGGGGAAAATATCAGGGGGGAAATTAACCATCCCTTGCTTTTATCTCAATGCACACACTAGTATTTCCCCAGGAGGCCCCAGAGCAAGTCTTGGGAGTATGGTTTACCATGATGGCTCTGCTGAACATCATCGTCTGCAACTTGCTCATAGAATTAGGAGCGATTTCCATTTTAGAAAAAAAAGCATTGTCCTTCTTCATATTGAATAAACAGGAAAACTAGGGGCCAAAAAAGCCTAAACAAAGAGTCCGGTCTATTTAGACCAAAATTCAGTGATTTATCCAATTGAGAAAGCAGAGCAGTTTCACACATAAAAACAGATTCAACTTCAGGAAAGCATCTTTGCCGCTTTCTGAAGGTGAACTTTACTGAAACAGACTGCCATATAAATCATTTACAGTGTGTTGGTGGATGTCAGAGAAATTGGTATTCATTTCTTGCTTTTATATCAGAAGACATTAAACATATGCTAACGTTAATTTGCTTAAATTCTTGAGTTATATGGGTGCTAGCTCAAGAGGTGTCTGATTGATATTTTGTTTCAATAGGGATAGGTAAAGACTTCCTATGTTTTCCTCCATTACAAAATCATGGGTCTTAAGGTCTTTTCTATTTCAAATCATTTTTAGTTTTTGCTGTTGATTTATCTTGCACTATTCTTGCTCCTGAGATTATAATGCAGCCATTATATAATCTGAGATTATAATACTCTCTCCCAATTATCAACTCCCTTCTCAACTTGATATACAGAAGTCGGTTTAGTTTCAATTTAGGCAAATGGTTTAAGCCAAATCAGCTTTCAGGAAATTTAGAAAAGTATAAAAAGGCTCAACTATCCCCTATGGGGTAGTCATAAAAATGGGTAAGAGGGGCAAAAGGGGACCAGATGAATGGGGTAGGAAAGGAAAAGAGAAAATTGCTCTATGCCAGATTGAAAATTCTCTTCCAATGATAGGAATGATCTCAAACCAATTTGGATGTCCTATGATGATGGCAAGGAGGAAATCTTGACTCTAGCTGTCAGGAGTTGGGGAGGCGCCCTTTGAAGTGGTGTGGTGATTGAGGCCAGAGTCTTTATTTCTATCAAACACTTGGCTGACTCCTGGCTCATAATGAGGAAAATAACTAGTAAATTCTATTTTAATTGTGACCTTTATTCCAAGAAAATATTGGCTCCATCCAATACATTCCTTTGGCTCATCTGGGGACAGAACTGAGATAAGTTAATGAAGGATGGGCAGATTTTTCTAGAAGCAATGCTACATACATTGACTATTTGGGAGAAATTTTTAAAACTTTGATCTTCAACCCCCAGCAAGTAACTTTTTTTATTAAATAAGAAGATAGAAAATACAAATATATGAGTGTTGATTATAATCACAAGATAGGATTTGGGGTAATTTCACTTTATTTTTGCTTATCAGTATTAAAACTGGGTCTATTACTTGACAAGTAGAACTTGTGGTACAAAAAAAGGTATACCAGTTGTTCTGATTAATAATTCTGCTATATGTCTATTATAAAAACTCAGACATGTAATCAAGGAAATTCATCATAGACAGCATTGTTTGTAACATAAAATTTAAGTTAAATTATGGTATATAAACATGATGGGGCTGGGATTTAGCTCAGTTGGTAGAGCACTGATCTGCAGTCTCTGAGGTCCCCAGTTCGATTCCCAGCACCACAAAAGTGGGAGAAGGAGAGAGAAGGATCTGGCAATCCACTCCCCAGAAAATCCTGAAACAATCAGCCATTGAAAACCCTGTGAGGGTCACTATGAGTCGGACATGACTCGACAGCACCTAACAATCACAACAAACATGATGAATACTACATGTTCATTTTATGGGATATTTAATGGTCAGGAGATTCTAATAACACAGTATAATTACAAAAAAGTAGGATACAGGGTTTGGGATGTAACTGAGTGGTAGAGCACTTGCCTAATCTGTGGGAAGCCTCTGCACTACCAAAAAGAACCCCTTGATATCCAAAATACCGTGTGTTATGTTATCTAATTTGTATGCAAATATACCAAACTATTAATACTAGTCACCTCTAGGTTGTTTTATTAGGAGTTATTTATGATTTGTTTGTTTTGTTTTTACACTTATCACAAATCTCAAATGTTCACAAATGACATATATTACATGTATTATTAGGAAAAATATCAATGTATAAAGAATATTCATATCCAGTCTGATAATTAGTTCCAGTGGCTTCATTTTGAAACTTCATCACAATCCAGTCTTTCTTTGGAGGATATTTCAAGAGTTTCCTTAGCACAGTGTGTTGCACCTAAGCTGCTCAGTAAATGTGTAAAAAATGAATTTATACTCTTGAATCTCTTGCAGCCAATTGTAAATAAAATGAATTTGAGGGAGGATGTGTACCAAAGCAGGTTCCATGGCTTCTCTTAAATACATGTCAAAGAGCCCTATACTTTAAAGATTAGAAAAGAACCACTTATTAATATCAAGGGTAACTCAGGAATATCTAGAATTAACAAGCATTTTGAGTTGAGTTATTTGGTAAAAAAAAAACAAAAAAAATAATGAAGTCACTGGGTGAGTTTTAACATCAGTTTGTCCAAGGGATGGTATAAAGTAAATAAACTGTTCATTTTCTAATGGGGACAGGGTTAAGGGAGGATGGCATTTCTGCTGATGTTTTCAAATAAAGTTATTAGAAAATACCAGCAGCAAAGAATGCACTGAATAATATCTTTGAAAATAAGAAAACTCCTTAATACATTCCAGGAAGTCCTAGGTCACAAAATAACCGGGGAATTACATGGGTCGAAAAACATTATTTGGACTATTGCTTTTCTGATATTGAAACTCATTCCGGTCTCAGTCATACTTGGCATTTGTGGAATGCTTGGCTGTGTGCAAAATGTGTTCAATTGTATTATTTCTGGAGATAAGGGAACAGATTTCATCTGCCACATTTTATGACAGAGGAAATGGAGAGTCATGGGATTTGAGTGACTTGCCCCAAACGGCCAGGACAGCATCTCTCTGCTGGCCCGTGATGAAGGTTCTGCCAGCTGCCATCCATGTGCTGCCCATCTAGGGGTGCAGGGTGCCTCAGATGCCCCTGCCTGCATGATTGCCCTCTTCAGCTGGGGTTGCAGCTCATTCAGGTCACGTGGGCTCAGAGCGTTCTGGCTCTGAAAGGCCTGCACTGGTCACAGGGAGTGGAAAGCGAGGAGCCCAGGGACACAGCCCCAGGCAAGTGCAGGCCTCAGACAGCCCACCTGTTGGTCCTCCAGCCTTTGTAGAGCAACGAGAGGGAGCAGGCAAAGTCTGGCTTCCGTGAGTGGAAACCTTACCTCGCGGGATTTCAGTGACAGCACTGGCCTTAGTTTTAATCGCTCTTGGGAAGAGATGGTGGAATCTCCTTTTGCCTGGAATGGCATCATATGGAGAAACCAGCCGATGTATGTCAGCGTGGCACAGAGCTATTCGCAGCTGCCACAGAGCTACTCACAGCTGCCGAGAGTGCCAGCTGGGGCATCAGCTAGAAGGAGGTACTGGTCCTGCCCAGTAACTCCACTTGGTACTTTCTGAACTCGCTGCCAACACTTTAAAGTACTTTACTTTGAAGATAAACTATGGTTTTCAGCCAGTGAACTCTTACTACTGTCTGGCTCCACTGCGCTTACACATTTGCTAAATATAATGCCTGTCATTTCACTGCTCTGTATACATTTACCAATCCTTATTCCTCCTTCCAACCTCCACTCCAATTTTGCTTTTCCGTATTTACCCTTTGACAGCATGTATGATTTATTGTCTGCATGCTTATCTAGGCCCCTCCCTTACATGCACACTCCATAAAGATAAGAGGAACCACATTCATTTTATCTACCTTTGTTGCAAGCGTGTGGTGCTGAACCCAACACAGAGTAAGACCCGGAAAAGTATCTGGATTGTTAAATTAATGGTGGCGCATTCCTGTAATCCCAGCTGTTCGGGAGGCAGAGGCAGGAGGATTGCAAGTTCGAGACCAGACACAGTCTGCATAATTTAGTGAGTCCTTGTCTCAAAAAGTAAGAAAATGGGCTGGGGGTGCAGCTCAGTGGTTCAGCACTTGCAAAGCATGCAAGCACGAGGCCCTGGGTTCAACCCTCAAAAAAAAAAAAAATTAATGAAGCAGTCAATATTTCATCTGAAAAACACAGTTTTCCTCTTATACCAAAGGATTAAAGAATCTAGTAATTCTCTGTGGACATTTTAGGGTTAGCACTTAATAAAATGTCAGTCCAATTCCAAAATTGGAAGACCAGCAATACCAAGTGTGAGGCTGAGAGCTGGAATCACAAAGGTGGATAAGACGCTGCACTTGTGTTTATGAAGAAGAGCAGGACAGCAACATAGTAACAGACTCAAGTATTTGTAAATTGCAGAGAGAACTATTTCACTAAATAAAAGTAATTGATGCTTTTGATTGCAAAAGTGTCAGGGGTCATTTATCCTTGATAACAAAAGCATTTTAAAAATCCGTTGTATCTCATATACTACTTAGTTATTTAAATGATAAACACAGGGGCACCTGATATTTTTTTCTATTAGCTGGGAAGCTTTTGTCAGCTAAATATCCCTAATTGCCAGAACTCCCCCTCACATCTCACTTCATTCATCTGATGAATGCCCTAGGATTGGATGCTCTCATCTGTAAATCAGGAATTATATTTATTTCGCCATCTAACTGTCAGATATCATACATTTGGTAAGAAAATATCTGTATACATAATCATTAAAATATGAGTTTAGTAAAGGTTATCTTCAAAGTGTTCTACTAAGTTTAGCATTATTTCTAAGTAGCTAGAAATAAACAAAACATCTAATGGGAGAGCGTTATTCATTAAGGTACGGAATCAATCCACAATGAGTTCTTCTTTAGATGTTTGAAAATTGTATTTATAATAATCAATGATACAAAAAATGTCACCAGTCTATCGAATGAAAAAAAAGTCTGAAGGGGAAGAGACCAAAATGTTCACAGTAATCATTTTTGGGTAATATGATTATAGATAATTTTTATCTAGACTTTTAAACATTTCCCAAATTTTGAACAACACATACAACTTTTTTTCTAAAATCTAGCACGTAAACTCCTCAGCTTTCTCAATATTCTACGTAAACAAACAGCGTAAGATTATCCTATTATCCTGGTCAAACAAAATAAATATCTTGCCTTGTTGCTTTGGATCTCTTTGGACATAATTTGTCATTTGATACAAAGGAAGAACATTACATATTTCTCAAATTCCCAATTGTAGAATTTTTCCTTGGGAAGTTCATGTAACAACAAAAGTATTTGGATGGGAAAAAATAAATCCAGTGACCTGGCCGTTCTGTCTACAAAACAACAAATCTTCCTCATGTTTCTAAATACACTTGAACTCATTTTTAAACACTGGAATCACTCCGCTAAACCAGTTTGGATAGACAATCTAATTAACAAACACGGATCCTAAAGATTTAAAGTGGAAAATTCCCAGCATCCCAAAACAACTGTCAGAAAGAGAAAACATTTTTATATGACCATATTTTAAATAGCTTTGAAGATGGCACATTTTAGAACCATTTTCTCACTACAAAAATCCTTAGCAAAAAACGCTAACAATATAAACTGTTCTTTAAATATGTGTGTGTACAAATTTATGTGTCTAGACACATACAATGGCTATGATGGTATGTGGAAATATCCTTGATAGTTTGATATTGTAGGTTCAGAGCTGGGGATTTTTAACTTTCTTCTCTGTGTATATAATGATTACCAAATTAATTACACTGGATCAATTAGCAGTGACAGGTTGAGCAACTCCTGTGTTGATCTAGAGGGATTCTCCTCCCCCAATTTCCTTTTTTTTTTTTTATTAGAAATTTTTAATGTACATCATAATGTGATTCATTTTGACATGCTTTTCATTGTGACAATTTTCATATATGCAATTTGATAAGCATTATACATATAGGTTACCCCTTACCCTCCTCTATGTTTCCCCCCTCCCCCTTCCTATCTAAGTTTCCCATCCAAGTCTTCTCTATCTTTTACTATATAGTATTTTTCTATATGTCCTTGGGTTCCATTTCTGTTTTTGAGGTGCGTTTTACTTCCTCCCACCTCGGTTAACCTGGTTTCATCCTTCCCTGTCTTGGATCCCTCTCTGGCCCGAGCTTATATCAGCTGGGACAAAGGTTCTTTGGCCCAGCTCCACATTCCTGCCCTGGGTTTCACTGCCACATTCAGCAAATTCAGACCCATCCCAAAGTAGCTGAGGACATAATGACAGAGACATGTCAACAGGAACAAAAGAATAATGTTTTCATCATGCCACTTTATGTGCGGGCCCACCTCCAAGCCACAACTGTGAATCATCGAGAAAGCAACAGCTGTCTTGTGAATGGCATAAATGCAATGCATTGTTTCTTTTTTGTTAAAATATTAATTCATTAAATGTAAGACATTAAAATGACACCATCATTGGCCATGTACAGACCTGTGGACTTACTCTGTCGTATTATGGTTTGAATATGATCTGTCTCCCCAAAATCATGCAAGAGTTTTATCCCCAAAGTCTGTTAGCAGAATTAATCAGACTATGGTGTTCAGAGATGGCATCTTTAAGAAGTGATTAGATTAGGTCACCAAGGCGGAGCCCCCAAGATTCTGAATCCTGGGAGTTTTATCAGGAAGAGGGAGGGAAACCACACACAGAGATAGACAGGCACTCCCTTTATGATATATCACAGCCCAGGGGGGACCTCACCAGAGCCTGCACATTGCTGTTTGAGCTCTCAGCCTCCAAAACTCTGAGCCAAAACAAACTTCTTTTCTTTATGAAGTAGCCTGCCTCAGGTATTTCATCATAGTATCAAAAGGCTGCATAATATACACCTTATCTAGCAACCAATTTTCGATCCTTAATTAAGACAAGCAGGATGAACCCACCCCTTTTGGGGCAAGCTGTCTCCCTGCTTCCCATCCCTCCCAGCACCTCTCTCAAGGTATATAGCATATTCCTTCATGAGTTTTGATTGCCTTTGTTGTGAAAAAATGAACTCAGGCTTTAAATTATATTTTTTTATTTATTTAAAAAACTTATTTTTGAAATAGGATCTTGCTATGTAGCCCAGGCTGCCCTTAAACTAGCGACCTCCTGCCTCAGCCTCCCTGCTGGAATTACAGGCATGTGCCACCATACTGGGTTGTTCATTTTTTTCTGGTTGGTGATGTTGGTGTTTTTTGTGTTTTTGTTTTGTTTTGTTTTGTTTCTGATAAAAGCTGAATATTTAATCTGTACTAGGCACTGTGTTGAGCACTTTATCTGCTACTGAGATAGTATTACCATTTTTAGATAGGAAAAATAGAGGCCTTACTGACTTGCCCAAAGTAATATTAAACCTGGCTGGATGCTAGTGATAATGTGGCTTATAGTGTTATATGAAAGACAAGAGATGGTGTGCTGGTTTTAATATATTTTCCCCTTTCTCATTCTTTTATCCAAATGTTTGCTGTTTTAATTTTTTTCCCTTCTTCATATGCATAATTTATTCATATTCTAATAACAGAGGCAATATAGTTACATGTGTATAAATGATACTTTGTGTAGCTTTCAACTGCTACCATCTTAATTTTCTGGAGAAAAGGTTGTGCAGAATTTAATTATGTTGTTGTTGTTGTTGTTGTTAGGTGCCGTCGAGTCGGTATCCGACTCATAGCGACCCTCATAGGGTTTTCAATGGCTGAGTGCTTCGGGATTGCCTTGGGAGTGGATTGCCAGTCCCTTCTCCCATTTTTGTGGTGCTGGGAATTGAACTCGGGTCCTCAGAGACTGCAGCGCAGCGCTCTACCCACTGAGCTAAATCCCAGCCCGAATTTAATTATAGCTCATTCTATTGTGTTGTCTTCAATTAAAAGCCATCATTTTGACAAAATCTTTTATGGCAAATAATCAGATGTGTTCCACTCACAGACAGGACCTCATGGGCTGATCAATTCCCTTCTTGTCTGGATGCCATTTACAGACAGCTGCACTGGCCAGGACAGTGGCCACATGTGACAATGTGTCTCACCGAATGGAGATATTCTATAAGTGCAAAATACCCACAGATCTTGAAGGCTCAATATGAAGAAAAAATTGTAAAAGATCTCATCCATGTTTTCAACAGTGATTACACACTGAAATGATAATGGTACAGATGTGCTAGGATATATAATTTTACTTGTCTCTTAATTTTCTAAACTAAAAAGTACATATCTATCCCTTGGTTATGTCATTGTTGGTAGGTGCCATCGAGTTGGTGTCCGACTCATAGTGACCCTACCTACGACAGGCAAAACACTTGTCAGTGCTTCTCTGCTGTTCATATAGTTTTCAATGGCGGATTGATTTTTGGGAGTGGGTTGCCGGGTCTTCCTCCCAAGCCTACAGCACCTGGTGTTCCCAGGTGGTCTCTTATCCAAGTACTAACCAGGCCTGACCCTGCTTAGTTTCTGAGGTCTGATGGGATTGGATGCCACAGGGCTACAGCTGCAGGTCTTGGTTATGACTCACATTATATTTGCATGGACACAGATATTTATGTATCTGAAATTCTGAGAGTGTTTGAAGTGGAAAATTATAGAGCCAATGTAATTTAATTTAATCTTGGCTAGAAAAAGTACGTGAAGGCAGAGGCCTTAATTAGCAGCTGCAGGAGGAACTCAGGGAAGAACGGAAAGACTGACCTGGGTGCTTTGAGATTACATCTTCTGTAATAACTTTCTTAACAGATTTATACCTATTTTATCACAGTAAAGTCAAGCTTCTCTGTAATGCCTTCTGCTATTGACAGCAGAGTTTTCTTTTGTACTGAGAAATTTTAAATTAATAATTCCTAATTCCTATTGATGTATAACATTGAGAATTTTTATTATAGAAACTACGTTAAATCTAAAGTTATAAACAACATGACAGAAGGTTGTTACCCATCCAGCTTCAAATGCTTCACTTGATAACTTTTATCTCTCTCTCTCTTTTTCTTTTTTCTTTTTTTTTTTTTTTTTTTTTTTTTTTTTTTTTTTTTTTTTTTTTTTTTTTTTTTTTTTTTTTTTTTTTTGATCAGAGAGTTTCAAGATACTCCCTGATCAAAATAAGCTTGAGATGTTGTTGTTGTTGTTGTTGTTAGGTGCCATCGAGTCGGGATCCAACTCATAGCGACCCTGCATACAACAGGGGAAACACTATTGTCAGTGCTTCTCTGCTGTTCATAGGGTTTTCAATGGCAGATAGACTTTTGGGAGTGGGTTGCCAGGTCCGTCTCCCAAGCTACAGCCCCTGATGTTCCCAGGCGGTCTCCCATCCAAATACTAACCAGACCCGACCCTGCTTAGCTTCCGAGATATGACAGGATCTGAGGCCACAGGGCTACGCCTGCAGGCAAACTTGAGATAGGGGTAGAATATTACGGACAATGTTTATATCCCACCAACATTCATGTCGAAGCTCCAAATGTGGTGGTATTTGGAGACGGGACCTTTGGAGGTAATTAGGGTTCAATGATGCCATAAGGGCCAAGTCCTCATGATGGGATTAATGCCCTTATAAAGAATAGATCCAAGAGCTACCCTCCCCTTCTCAGGATGCAATGAGAGGCTGTCTGTCTGCAGCCAGGAGTAGACCCTTACATTCGGTAACCAGATCTTGGACTCCTCAGCCTCCAGAACTGTGAGAAATAAGTGTCAATGTAAGCCACCCAGTCCATGCTATTCAATGGGTCACAGTAGCCCATGCTACCTAAGACAGACACAAACAGATTAATTCTACAAAACACTGCAAATGTGGATATTTCTCCATCACATACTTTAGTTATCTAAGACCTCCAGGTTCTTATTTAAAGGTGCTGGCAAACATATGACCATGGTGTATGTCCTGAATGGATTCCACAGGTGCCCATGAACACTGAGCATGGTATTAGGAGTTCACCTGTATTATCTCAAAGTTTTGCCATAAACCTTCAGGTTGCCCCAGCGATGAAGACAACACAGAGAGGTTAAGTGTTCAAGGTCACTGTGGGAGGGCTGATCAGGAAAATGCCTATTCTGTTAAGATGATATCATCTCCTTCCTTCTTCCCTCAAACTGAAAACAGAGGTGAAATAAATGACCTGTGGTAAAATTTGTTATGATTAAAAAGTTTAGTCTGAGGGCAGATATAAACTCTGTGGAACAAAAATGCTCTGTGCACCGTGTGCTTTTTACTGATCTTGGGAAATCTTTTACTCCACGACGGATGGCTCCTCCTCAGCTGAATGCCACGGCACAAGTCTGATCAATTCCACACACATGAAGGAAGGCGGGCGGGCTCAGACCAGACAGTGGTGCAGCCAGAATCGTACACTGACCTGATTCAGTACTTTAATCAATTGCAGTACTTAACAAAGCCAATCTTACAGTTAACACTGGACAGTATGTAGTGTGCTCTGGCGAACAGAGCAGAAACTAAGGGAAACATAAAAATCAATTTCACTTACTTCAAACATGAAAACAAACTGCTGTGGCCTCAGAGAAGTTCTCAAGGAGGAAGAGCCTTGGCTTTGTTAGGGGAGAGAATGGGTGGCCATGCTTTAGTTGATCTTGACTCTTGCCTCACCAAACAAATTTAGTATGTTTGGAAAACATGCAGAGTGGGAGGAATTAAAGGATAGTCACCATGGGAAGGCCTGCAGCCGTAGACCTGTAGCATCCGATCCCGTCAGATCTCGGAAGCTAAGCAGGGTTGAGCCTGGTTAGTACTTGGATGGGAGACCACCAGGGAACACCAGATACTGTAGGCTTGGGAGAAGGACCTGGCAACCCCCTCCCAAAAATCAGTCTGCCATTGAAAACCCTATGAATAGCGGAGAAGCACTGACAATAGTGTTTCAACTGTTGTAAGCAGGGTCGCTGTGAGTTGGATATCGACTCGACAGCACCTAACAACAACAACAACAACAACAACAACGACGACGACACCATGGGAAAATGAAAAAGAAACGTATTTCCTACCAACCTTAGCCCATTTACACTGCTATAACAAAGTACCTTAGTGTGGCAACTGATCAATAAAGGAAATGTATTGTTTATAGTTCTGGAGGCTGAGAGGTCCAATATCAAGGCACCTGCCAATTCAGTGTCTAGTGAGGCTTGCTTTCTGCTTCAAAGATGGTACCTTCTAGCTGGGCGTGGTGGCACATGCCTGTAATCCCAGCGGCTTGGGAGGTGGAGCCAGGAGGATCGCAAGTTCGAGACCAAGCGAGACCCTGTCTCAAAAAGTAAAGAAAAAATAAAAGGGCTGGGGGTGCATCTCAGTGGTCCAGCACTTGCAAAGCATGCAAGCTCGAGGCCCTAGGTTCAACCCCTAGTACCGCAAAAAAAAAAAAAAAAAGATGGTACCTTCTCACCACGTCCTCCAATGGTAAAAGCCAACAAGCTCGTAGGCCTCCTGTCTAAGAACACACATCCCATTCATGAGGTTCTTCCCTCATGACCTAAGTACCCACCAAAGGCCCCACTTCCCAACACCATCACTGGAATAGGTTTCCACAAACATCCAGACCATAGCAGTACCCACCCCCCCCAACCACTACTGTACAATTCCATCTTGCAAGGGAGAAATTCCCTGGAAGATACAAAATTACTTAGCTCTATTTTTCCTTCCAAATTAAGACATCTCCAATCTGTAGGCAATGAGACCAAATGGGTGAGGCAGGCTGAGTGATAACAGAGGAGGCTTATTTTCTCCAACTCTCTCCCTCATATGATCTCCTCATGTAAGTCAACAAACAGGAGAAACAAAACAGACTCCATACCTTTAAATAATATAGCAAGAATCTGAAAAATAATGTAAGATAGACATACAAAATGATTACAGGCATAAAAAGATTAAAGAAAAAATGAGGGAAAAAAGACAAAAAAGAACATATATACTCCAAGTAGAACTTCTAGAAATAAATACAGAATAGTCATTAAAGTTAAGATATAATGAATAACAATGATTACAGTTACCATTTGTGGAGTGATTACTGAGATAGGCCTGCTGAAGAATGAGTTGTATGTATTAAAGTATTTCATTCACATAAAATTCTAAGGATTAAATCTATTACTTCCATTTCCCCCCACATGTATGTTAGCTTGTTGTGATCTAGTAGATTGTGTGTTGCTGTGATGCTGAAAGCTATGCCACTAGGATTACAGATACCAGCAGGGTCACCCATGGTAGACAGGTTTCAGCTGAGCTTCTAGACTAAGACAGACTAGGGAGAAGGACTTCGTAGCCCAATCTCAAAACAATTAGCCTTTGAACACTCTATGAATATCAGAGAAACCCTGTCAGATATAGTGCTAAAAAATCAAGCCAGATTCAGATGAGGGCATAGAACCAGGGATATCATGGCTGATGTTAGATGGATATTAGCCAAACGCAGAGAATATCAGAAAGATGTCTATCTATGATTTATTGACTATGAAAAGGCATTTGACTGGTTATCACAACAAATTATGGATAACATTGCAAAGAATGGGAATACCAGAGCACTTTACTGTACTCATGAGGAATCTGTACATGGACCAGGAAGCAGTCATGCAAAGAGAACAAGGAAACACTACCTGGTTTAAAGTCAAGAAAGGTGTCATTAGGCCTGTATCCTTTCACTGTACCTTTTCAACCTCTACGCTGAGCAAATTATCCAAGAAGCTGCACTCTATGAAGAAGAATTCAGTATCATGATGGGAGGAAGACTCATTAACAATCTGCATTAGGCAGATGACACAATTCTGCTTGCCAAAAATGAAGAGGATCTGAAATGTTTACTGATGAAGACCAAAGAACATAGCCTTCCTATGGACTGAGTCTCTATACCAAGAAAACAAAAGTCCTTACAATTTGGTCAGTAAGCAACTTCATGATAAATGGAGAAAAGATTGAGGTTGTCCAAGATTTTGCTTTACTTGGTTCTACAATCAAGACCCACATAAGCAGCAGTCAAGAAATCAAAGCATTGCATTGGGAAAAGCTGTTATAAAAGTGCTCTTTAATGTGTTGAAATGTAAAGATGTCACATTGAAGATGAAGGTGCGCCTGACACATTCGATGATATTTTCAGTCACATCATATGGTTGTGAAAGCTCAACGTTGAATAAGGGAGACAGGAGAAGAATTGATGCTTTTGAATTATGGTGCTGGAGATGAATACTAAATATAAACTATGGATTGCCAAAAGAACCGACAGATATGTCCTAGAAGAAGTGCCATCAGAGTGCTCCTTGGAAGCAGGGATGGCTAGGCTATGTCTTACGTATTTTCAACATGTAGACAGGAGGAACCAATCCCTAGAGAAGGACATCATGTTTGGGAGAGTGACAGGTCAAAGAAAAAAAGGAAGGCCCTCAACTAGATGGATTGCCACAGTGACTGCAACCATGGGCTTAAACTTAAAAAAGATCACGTGCCTGGCAAAGAATTGGTGTGTGTTTCATTCTCTTATACATAACCCTCTTATACATACTTATACATAGGTCACTATGAGTCAACTGAAGTCTATGGCAACTAACAACAACAACAACTTCCATTTTAAGATAAATCAACCAAGACAAAAATTTAAAGCTGATATTTAATAGACCTGGTCTTAAAAACCCATGAAAAATTGGGTCCAGGCTTAGGTATGGGTTCAATATGTTAAAATGTAAAGAGTTTGGGTTTGGTTCAGATTTAGATTTAAATTTTTAATCCTTGTGTAGATGTTGCTGTCTTTCAATGCTGTCAGGTTGGGTCCGACATGTAGTGACTTGCACAGGGTTTTCAATGGCTGTTTCCGGGGTTGCTTTGGGAGTGGATTTCCACATTCTTCTATTTTTGTGATGATAGGGATCGAACCCGGGTCCACAAAAAGTGTGAAGCCATGCTCTATCCACTGAGCTAAACCTCAGTCTTATGTGTAGATGGGTGAATACAATTTTTTTCAATTTTTATGTGTAATAAAATAGATAATGATACCAAAAAAAACATTAAAAGGTGAACTTGAACCCAATTTTTCATTGGGTTCAGGTTCTGAAAATTTTTTAAAAATTCTTCAACTGGAACTGGTTCAGCTCAAGTATGGGTTCTGTTTGAAGTCTGGCATCTTACACATAGAATTTAAACCTGAACCCAAACCAAAGCCAAGCTCTGTAAATTTTAACATATTGAACCTGCACTGGAACTTGAACTCAGTTTTTTGTGGGCTTGAAACCCTGGTTATAATGCATATTGAATCATTTCAGAGGTCCTTACCATTAGTCTAGGGAAACCATCAGAATGTGCCTGTGTAAAATTTGTGCACAAAGTGGGAGGCAAGGGAAGGACCCATAGCAATAAAGGTGGGGCCAAAAAGAGTTGAGTGACATTTGAAAGGTATCATAGATAAGAAGTTAGAAGAACTAGAAGAGAAAATGAAATAGTCCAGCATATGCTGAACAAGAATGCCAAGATCAGAGAGAATATGGAAGGGGAAATGTTAAAAAATAATGGAGCTGGATATGGTGTATACCTGTAATCGTAGCATTCAGAAGGCTGAGGGAGGAGGAATCATGAGTTTGAGGCTAGCCTAGGATACATAGTAAGACTCTCTCTCTCTCAAAAAAAAAGCCAAAATTAAACAAAAGACTGAGAACTTTTAAGATTTGATAAAAATATAGAATCTCAGAGTAAATATACACTAAGAGATATGAAAAATGCACATATTACAATCTTAATCACATCGAAAACCTTGACCTAAATAGAAACCTTTGAAATCAGAATATACTTTTGCTACTATAATTCAGTAACAAAAAGATAACTGGAAAAATCTTCGTGTCTTTGTAAACTAAGAGATAAACATTTAAATAACCCACAGGACAAAGAAATCAACAAATTTTAGAAAGTATTTTGAAACGCATGATATTAAAATACTACTTATTAAAATTTGTGCAATGCAGTGGAGGCCGAAATAGGCTTAAATGTGTCTGAACCTTTCAAAATTGCTTCATCGAAGTCAAAATACGAAATTCAATGACATGTTATTATGTCTTTAGTAGTTAGAGTAAAAAAAATTTTTAATGTCACTTCTAATAGCACCAAGAATATCAAATACTTAAAAATTAAGGAAAAAAAAAAAACCTCTAAAACATTGAAGGAAATTAAAACCTGTTTAAATAAAGATATGTTTGGCAACATTACTTGTAACGGCCTCAAACTGGAAGCGACTCATTAACTGCAGAATGCACAGAATACTGTTTTTATTTGCACACCTGTGGACTATGCAGCAATGGAAATGCAGATCTTCAGTCCAAGCCACAGAGACCGATCTCACAATGGTAATGTGGAATGAAAGAAGATAAGCTTGAAGGAATGTATTTTTTGTGAATGTACATTCATAAATTTCAGCACAGCCAAAGTTAAAATATTGCACTTGAAACAGCACTTAGATGATGACAGTATAAAGAAAATTAGGAAGTGATTACTTGAGGTCAGATTGCAGTTTCTTTCATGAAAGAGAAAGAGAATTACGGCTGAGAGAGATCTCAAGGGTGACTTCAGGGTGCTGCCAATGTTCTGTTCCTAGACCCTTCCTGATCTTTATGTGGTCTTCACATTGATAAATCATTAAACACTACATTTGCTAATGCATTTTTCTGTATTTGTATATTTAATAGTATGTTTTAAGAAAAGACATTATAAACAAACAAGAGTTTATTCTACGGCAATCAAGGATGGTTAAATATTTTTAAAATATATTAATTTCCTACATTGACTGACTAAAGAATATATGATTTTCTTAAAATAGATGCAGACAAAATAAGTGATAACATTAATATCTATGCATTAAATTAAACAAAAAAAGCAAGATTAGACAGGGACTGAAACTCTAGAACCTGACAATGAGACTGTATTAAAACCCTACAGCATAAATCACACTTGCACCCCCTTTCATGTTAGATGCACCCCCTTTCATGTCAATAATGACACAAAGTTATCTGCTGTTACTGCTTTTGTTTAGCATTACACCAGAAGTGCTGGCCAGCACAATAATACAAAAAAAAAAAAAAAAAAAAAAAAAAAAAAAAAAAAAAAAAAAAAAAAAAAAAAAAAAAAAAAAAAAAAAAAAAAAAAAAAAAAAAAAAAAAAAAAAA
>VMDO01000205.1:0-32878 GCA_007922755.1 Pedetes capensis | reverse complement strand
TGGATTGAGAAGTGCATAAGAGATTAGTAGAACACATTTCTTGCTGTGTCTGTGAGGATTTTGCCTAATATGACTAAGTGGGGAAGCCTTGCCATGAATGTGGGTGGCACCACACCATAGGCTGGGTGCCTGGATGAAATAAAAGGGGAAAAAGAAGAAAGCCATTACTCTTAGGCTTTCGCTTTCTCTCTCTCTCTCTCTCTCTCTCTATCTCTATCTCTATCTCTACCTCTATCTCTTTCCCTCCATCCATCTCTGCTTCGTAGCTGCCAAGAATCCAGGAACCTCTACCACACACTCCTGTCACCATGATGTTCTGCCTCATCACAGACCCAGAGCCAATGGAGCCCAGGACTATGCAGTCAAATCTCCAAAACCATGACCCATAATAAAATTTTCCTCCTTTTAAATTGGTTTTGCCAGGTATTTGGTCACAGCAGGGAGAAAGTCTGACTAACACAGAAAACTGGTAGCAGAGAAGTGTGACCACCTGACAGTGTGGTTTCGAAGCCTTTGAACTGGCTTGTGGGAGGAACCTGGGGAAGTCTGGAGATGTGGGTGACAGAAGAACGCAGTAAGCAGAGCTGATTGGACGATTCCAGTGGGAGCTCAGAAGACCAGAATGGCGACAGGAAGGTAGCTAGTCAAGACTGCGCTCATGAGGGTTCAGATGGGAACCGGCATCCAGTTCCAGTAAGCTCTGCTCCTGGTCCTTAATGACATGAAGACCTGTTCTTTGCCACAGGCCCTGCCGCCAGCTCCCTGGCCACCACTGTGGGCTGATATCCTCTGGTACCATGCACCAGAATAAACCCTTCCTTCCTAAGTGGTCTCTATCAGGTATTTTTATCACAGTGATGCAAAAGCTAATTACTACAAGGGGAAAACCCACCCTGAATGTGGCTGGCACTATTCTGTAGGCTGGGGGCCCGGATGGAATAAAGGAGAAGCCACCCAGCACAGGCAATCTCTCTCTCTGTTTCCTGGCCCCCGTGATGTGAACTGCTCTGCCATGCTCTCCCCATGGTGATGGACAGGCCCCTCTGAAACCATGAGCCAAAATAAATGATTCCTCCTTTTAAGTTGTTTTCTTGGGTACTTTGTCCCAGTGATGAAAGTCTGACTAACACAACAAGCAATGTATAAAATATAAGTCCATCTACAATAAGAATTTCAAGAAGACTGCTCAATCCAACATTAAACATTAAAAATCAGTAGCATTTCTATGCAAGTCATGTGCTTATGCATCAGCTATAAGCAATACCTGTATATGCAATGCGATACCAATCAACAACTCGCAGGAATTTTTGATAGGATTTTGATAAGCAAATGCTAAGCTTCAGCCAGAGGAACAAAGAAGCAAGCACAGCAATGACAATCTTAAAGAAAATAGTAACAACAAGGGTAATGGCTCTGTCTGGGACTTGTTCTACCAGACATAGGTTTAGAATAAATGAAGGGATCAAAATCAGTGTGGAATTTATATAGAGACAAAAAATGGAGGATGGATCAATGGAATAGAACAGTTTACATATTAACCCACATATGAGTGGGTGCTTGGTTTACAGATCTAACTGCGAAATTGAGGGAAAGAATGTACTATGTCAATAGTCCCCAATTTTTTGGCACCAGGGATTGGTTTCCTAGAAGAAAATTCTTCCACAGAATAGGGGCTGATCAAGCCATGAGGAATGCTATAAATACAGATGAAGTTTTCCTTGCTCACCTGCCACTCACCTCCTGCTGTGAGACCCAATTCCTGACAGGCCATGGACTATCCACAGCCCAGGGGGTTGGGCACCCCTGTGGTATCCGATAAAGCATGTTGGGACAGTAATTTGTTATATATGTAAAAAGAGACAAAATCATATGTCATAGTAGAAAACAATTCCCAGATAAACAGGAATTGAAACTGTAATTTTTTTTAATGTAGGAGTGAAGAAGAACATTTTTATAATCCCACAAAAGGAAAGGATTTCTTCAACAAGGTGCAAAAGTCAAAATATAAAATAAAGATGGATAAGGTTGAGGTTATGATGAAAAGAGTGTTTGTTATATATTAAGGCATCAGCTACTAAATGAAAAGACAAACCAAAGACTAGAATAAAATATTTGCTATACATTTAATTAGCAAAATTTTAGTATCCAAAGACATAAATAATTTCCAATGAATTTGCAACAAAAAGGCAAACTTCACAGTAAACAAACAGGCAGAAAGTGCTATGTACCACTCACATGGAGGAAAATACAAGTGGCCAATTAAGATAAGAAAAGGTTCACAAACTCACTACGCAAAACATCTTACTTCCCATCCATTCATACCTAAGCATATCAGTTTGCCAAGGATGTGGAAAAGCAGGTATTCTGTTTTATTGTTGATACAACCCTTTTGAGATCAATGTCACAATTCCTAATATATTTAAAACATACTTCCTCCACAAACCTCGTAGGGATCCAACTTTTAGTTGTCACAATGTTACATATACAGAGACATTCATAGTAACTTTGTAAAATGAAAATGCAAAGACAAACTTACTCTCTTTAGAATAAATAAAGTGCTTTATACAACTGGATACTATGCAGCAGATATTACCACAAATGGGGTTGGGATTTAGCTCAGTTGGTAGAGCACTGCTCTGCATGCTCTGAGGCCCTGGGTTCGATCCCCAGCACCACAAAAATGGGAGAAAGAGCTGACAGCCCACTCCTGAAACAATCATGAAACAACCAGCCATTGAAAACCCTATGAATAGCAGAGAAGCACTGACAGTGCTGGGCGTGGCACAGTGTCAGAGAGTGTTTCATTCTGTTGTACATAAGGTCGGTATGAGTGAGACCCAACTAGATGGTATCTGACATATTTATCAATATGGATAAAACCCAAAGGCATAATATTGAGTGATGGAAAGCAACTTCCAATAGTTATGGAAAAATACAATTATTTATTATATTTGAAAGACCCCAAAACCATAATATTTATTTCTGTAGGGAGTATGTGTACACACACACACACACACACACACACACACACACAGAGTTATGGAGGATAAATAAAAAATCATTCATAGGAATGATATACATAAACCTCCTGGGACAGAACAGAGCATTAAGAGGTGTGTATGTCGTGCTGTATTCATTATTTTTTCCTCATGGGAGAAATCTGAGAGGCAACCAGCCAAATTTAATTAACATTTGGTGAAGCTCGGGGATAAATTGGTATATTATGTTACCCTTTGTTTTTTGAAATGTTTCCTAGTACAACTGAAGTTCTTAAATAAAAAACAAAATCATGTGAAAAAACAGCCTCCCCAAATGCAGCTGGTTTTTGGCCTCTAACATTTGCTTCGATAATAATTCTACCTTGACTGGAATTTAAGGCAAAGAGAGAAAGGAAAAACCCTGATCTCTTAACTAGTGACCCTCACCTTATCCAGAGATCAAGGAAAGGGCTTTCTCCACCTCCACTGCCAGATCTATTGCCTGGGGCAACAGCAGAAACTCTTCCAGTCTCAGATGGGTGAGCTGGGCAGGGAACAGCCAGGCCTGAGAAAAGAAGCTAGCCAAGCAGCAGGGGCACAGAGTGGGCAGACAGTTCCACCCTGTTTAAACTTGGCCTGGAAGATCAATCCCGTGCTGTCTTCCTGTTTTGAGAAATGCTAAAGTAAAACTGGAGAAATTTAGAGCAAAATATAACTTTAGCTACTGTAGCACAAAGATTATAAACATGACATCCCAAAAGGTTAAATTTAGCTCTCACTTATACATTGTTTGGCCCACATTATGTTTTTGTTTTGTTTTGCTTTCTTTTTGCTTTTTGTTCTATTTTTGTTTTGTTGTGTGAAGTTTCTACTTAGCTGCTAATTTTCAGAATTTGAGACATTTCTAAGAAAAACAACATCCCCAACTTGTCTCCTGAAGGAGTTCTGGCATAATTGGGCTTGAATTCTAGGATGCCAACAATTGGATGTTCCTGAATATTGTTCCCTCTCCCACTGTCTCATTCATCACCTCACCTGCTGGCCCCAGCACAGATTTCAAATTTCCCCTTTCACAGATGAGGAAACTGAGGCCCAAAGTGGACAGCTGCCTTGTCAGATTGATTTGTGGAGGGAGCGATGTTGGCACAGGTTACCCAGTTATTAGCTGACTTGTGATTCCTTTTCTCTACAATGTGAAGGCCCATGTCATGATTTAATGACATGTTTTCTGTCTAGCCAGCCAGTACAATGGAAATGATAATTCTTAAAAATTTTAGCAGGCTTACTTCAAATGATGATTAAACACTAAATAGATTCTTTGTGGCATTAATTAAATTAATTAATTATCATACTAATTAAAGCAAGAAGGTACCAAGATTTGGCCAAATTCAAAAGAGAAAAATTTACATGTCAAATGTAAGGGAAAATAACACTATAATTGAAAATAGTACAGCTGGAGGTCATATGGTCAAACAGCAACACTTTTCCAGGCTGATTCTTATACGATTCCTCTGCTCCTCCCCAAACTCATTTCTTTTCTTTGGAGTTCAGGAAGATGCACAAAGATGCTCTGGAATGCTTTCCTGAGCCTTCCCACAACACACACTTCTTTTAGGTTTTTGCTTTTTGGATTTATTTGTTCCTGGTTAAAGTTGATAGATAATCTACACTGACTAGGATGAGTTTTATCCATCATGCCCTGCAGTGTTTAGCCACCTAGGCCGGGGATTCCTAATCTATGAAAAATACATTTTTGTTAGAGCCAAGTACATGAAGAGATTGCATGGGTTACAAAAATCCTTTAGGATGTGAAACACTACATAACCTAAATGTACATTGTTAGGAGAATGGTTTGATTAACTTTGGCATACTGTGTAAAACTATGCAACAGAGCAAAAGGAAATTGGTAGATCATAAATACCGGGATGGACACATCTGTAAGTTGCAAAATGATATGTACAGTATGGAATCAGTTATGTTAAAAACAAAGCACATAGTGTTTGTAGGTCCATGGATGTGTATATAAATCCATAGGAATTGTTTGGAAACATGAGGATCCATGAGAGTGGATTCCCATGGGTAGATGAGGAAATCAAGAGAGGTACGGGATGGTCAAAGAGGGTTTTAGCTGCATCTAACGATGGCGCCTAACTAACATGTGTGTAATGGGAGGACTTCGCAACCTGCTCCCAAAAAACAATCAGCCACTGAAAACCCTGTGAATAGCAGAGAAGCATGACAATAGTGTTTCACCTGTTGTACCTAGGGTCGCTATGAGTCAGACACCGACTGGACGGCACCTAACAACAACAACAACATCTGTGTAGTGTGTTAACTTTTCAAGTAAATATAAAAAGATTAGATTTTATATGGCCATAGCTTCTAAAACTCTTTTCATGTAACACATAAGTACTTCTATGATGATTATTTCCAGTCACAATCTCAATCATGAAATTCGTAAAAGATCTGTGCATTTTTGGAAACAAAACTTACTATACCGTGTTATCACCCAAATTAACTTGTAAGTGCAAAAATAACATCCAGCAGTGGAAAAGTTAAATTCCACTTTCACGAATCAAAATTGTCAGCCGATTCTCAGAGGCATAGTAGTTTTGAAGACAACTTTACCTTTAATGGTTACTAATAAGAAATAAGGAGTCGATTTAAACGAACCCAAGATTCCAAATTCCTAAGAGATTTTTAAACGAACCCAAGATTCCAAATTCCTAAGAGAAATCAAATCAAAGCGATACGGTTTCATTTATCCTCGTGTGAGTTCTGTTTCTTCGCTTTTCAGTGATGGCATTTGCATCCCCAGCAGTGCCGATGGCACTGTGAAAGAGATTTTGACAAGGAGGAAATTAAGCCCCAAAGAGGTCAGAGTTAGGGTGAGGTCACAGCTAGGAAGCGGGAGGGATGGGACTCTGAGCAGGGTTCTGTTCCCAGCCCTCTGGTGCTTCCAGCCAGCCCAGCTGCTGGCTGTGCTCCCCCACCCTGACTTTGCGCTTCCCCCACGTCCGGCGCTCTCCAGTGTAACCCTGAGATCGTGCTCTGTCTGTCTACCTACCTACCATTCCTACCATCTGGGCTGGGATTTAGAGCACTGATCTGCAGTCTCTGAGGTCCCGGGTTCGATTCCCAGCAGCGCAAACATGGGAGAAGGACGTGGCGATCCACTCCCAAGGCAATCACGAAACAGTCAGCCATTGAAAACCCTATGAGGGTCGCTATGAGTCGGACAGGACTCCACGGCACCTAACAACAACAAACCTACCACCTATCTGTCTACTCACTGACCTCGGAAGCCCTTCCCTTCCACCCCTGACTCCCGCGGGCCTGGCCCAGCCCCTTCCTCGCCTGCTCCTCCAGCGCCGCGCGTTCCACCTGTTGCTGCGCACCCGGGTTCACCGCTGTCCGCGCGTGGCGGGTCCCGGGACCCGCGTGGAGCCTGCAGCTGCGCCGCTCGCCCCGGAGCTCATCGAGGCCGCGCCCCCGGCAGGGGGTTGGCGCGTCGCGCGGGCGCCGGGGGCGGGGACGGAGGCGCGGCGGCGGGGGTCGCGCAGCTCGGTACCCACCTTGCCGGCTGCGGGCGCCGCGGCCAGGAGCACGAGCAGCAGCGGCAGCAGGAGCGCCGGCGGCCGGGGCGCTGACCGCGGGCGCATGACGGGCGTGCGCGCGGGCCACTGCGTCCCCTGTGCGGCGCGAGTCGGGCGCCCCTGCGGTGGCTCTCACCTCGCCCGCCCGCCGGGGCGGGTTTTGTAGCGCTCGGCCGCACGGCCCGTCCCTCCCCACCCAGCCTTTTGGTGGTGGCTCCAAGGGAGGGAAGAAGTGGCTTAGGTTCCGCCCTCGTCCCCCCCGCCCCTCCGACTCTTACCCGGCACTGTCCCTTCGCCCGGGCATCGTGCCCGGGAAACGAGAAAGGGCCGGGCGCTTGCGGGGCAGGCAGGTGGGCGCGGATCCAGGGGCAGGGGGAAGGAGGTGATGGTGCTAAGGTCCTGGGGCACAGGCGGGGAGGGGGCGCGGGTCGAAGGTGAGGCAGTTGGGGGTGTGCGGTGGGGAGGTGGCTGCGCGGGGTGGAGGGAGTGGCCAGCGGCCCTGCCCAGATTAAGCGGGAGGCGCGCGGTGCGGGGCGTGTGCACTCCGAGCCCCGGCCGGCCGCCTCCCTCCGCAGCCCGCCTCCAGCTTGCGGCCGCCACCACGCAGAGAGGCAGCCAGGCGGCGGGTGGATTCCGGCCAGGAGGCAGCGCCAGGGCCGCGGGTCTCCAGGTAAGGCGCCCACCGTTGGGCACGCGCCAACCCCCAAGCCCGGGGCACCTGCCTGAGCGACGAGGGCGGTGGAAGAATCGCAGCCTCCACGGGGTGGCAGGCTGGTGGCTGGGGAGGTGTGGCCCTGGGGTCACCGGAGGCGAGCTCGTCTGGCTCCCAGGCTTGTCTGCCAGGGCTTAAACTGGGTGCTGTGTGTTTTGATTAATTTGGAGGCTCGAGTTACCGGCCTGGCAGTCGGGGCCGTTCCAAAATGCCAAAAGCGAGAGGCAGCCGAGGGGAGAGGGAAAACCCATCCTCTTCTCCTCTCCGCTGAGATGAACGGGCTTTTCAGGCTGAATCTTATCTGCGGAAATGCTGGGGAAAACAAGACCCAGCTGCCTTCCAGGGTGGCCTCCTCCCCAGAGGGCGCTGCTGCAGGAAGCCTTGGATGCGATTGCGCCACATCTGGCTTGTCGGAGCATCGTCTCGGCACAGGGAGTTACTCTCCTAATGCTACAGACTCCATCGTGGCTTGTGTGTAAGCGTGTGTGCGAAGAACTTAGACCGCTTCTGAGAATAATGTTAAATGCATAAAAGACAATGAAATCCTAAACAGTTTTCCCGGAAACCAATCGTCAAAGTAATGTCCTGTAGTCATGATACAGAAATGAGTGCATCAGTATTACTGCATTAGCTAACTGGATGTCACAGCAAGTCTGTAGAACAACTGTAATACAAACGAAGTGATGACTGCAAATACTATTTTGAGATAGCAGGCCATACTGAAGAATGACATGAATATAGATAGCAGTGGATGCAAACCCAAGTCCTGTTGGTACTGCTGTGGTCTGTTGCCTGTACTCATAACCAAAGGAAGTGCGGGAGTTCTATGAAAGATGAGTGGAAAATTAGATGTCATCTAAGTTCACTGACGGGGCTGGGATTTAGCTCAGTTGGTAGAGCAAAGCTCTGCAGTCTCTGAGGTCCTGAGTTTGATTCCCAGCACCGCAAAAATGGGGATGTGGTAATCCACTCCCGAGGCAATCCTAAAACAATCAGCCATTGAAAACCCTATAAGGGTCCCTGTGAGTCGCACACGACTCTATGGCACCCAACAAGAACAACCACAAGTTCACTGACCACCTGAATTCCATCTCTAGGTTAAAATCTTCTGCTTTGGAGCAGAATTGCCAACATCCGCAGTGAATGGTTACCAAATACCAGGACTGAGCTCGGAGGTTGGTTGCCAAGTTGTAGGGAACCACTTGCTTACAATTAGATTTGAGTTCTAATAGAAAAAAGAAAGAAAGAAAGAAAGAAAGAGAAAACTTAAATCTACCTAGCCAGGTAGGGAAGCAAAACCTGCCTGAAGATATCCTCTTCCCTTTTTATTTATTTTAGCTATAGAGTCAAAGAGCCTGTTCTCTGTCTTTTACACCAGTGATTGATCACTGTGGTTGTGTATTAGAATATCTTGAAGAGCTAAAAATCCTTATACCAAATCAATCCCACGTCAGTTATAGGGGACCCGGTTGAGGATGCAGATATCAATTGTGTTTTAAAAAGCTCCCTGGAGGTAGCTATGTGCAACAACGTTTTGAGAGCACTGTTTTACATACACATTTTGGTTAGCTGCATTTAATTAGGGTCTTTTCTTTGTAGAATAATAAAAGAGACATACACTAAATTCTGTATTAAGACTGTGTATTCCTATTAGGAACACTGGAATTTGTGCCTAGACCATAGGTGTTGCAGTATGGTACATTGTTGCTTCTGCTTGGTAGGGAAAGTTGTGTGTTTGTTTGGGTTTGTTTTGTTTTGTTTTTTATTTTGTGCTGGGAGGTTGACCCCAGGGCCTCATGCATGCTTTGCAAGTGCTCTACCACTGAGCTACACCTGCAGTCCCTTTTTTGCTTTTTAAATTTGAGACAGGGTCTCATTAAGTTACACAGGCTGCCCCTGGGCTAGATTTTATGATCATTCTGCCTCTGTCTCCCAAGTTGCTGGGATGACAGGTGTGGGCCATCATGTGCAGCCCAGTAGGGAAGGCACTTATGGAACTTTCTGCCACTCCCATGGGGAGGGACAGCAAGTGTTCTGTTGATGAAGTGTCAGTGTCCAAGAGTTCTGCCAGGCATATGATAATTTTTTTACAAACTGATATTGTGTCCTGGAAAACAAAAACAAACAACAAAACCCCTCAATCCTGCTGTTAACTGCTCCTTCTCCTTGCTGAATTCCAGAAGATTTCTCATTTTGAATTATAATTGCCTTTTCCTGAAGCCCTGCCCCTGTGATGGAAGCCCAGATGTGGCTTTATCAGTTTACAAAGGGGAGTCAGCAAGTCATTCCTGATGCAGCCACAGAGCAGGAAAGAAATGTGATCTAAACACAGGAAAGAGGAGGCGATGCCTAAGAGCTTGGTCTCTGCAGTAGATTCTGGATTTTGAATTATTTCCATACATGCTCGTGTGACTACCTTATCTGGGCTGGAGTCTTCCTTTCTCTAACATCAGCACGATCATGTTACCTACCTCAGGAAGGTGTAGGAATCAAATAACCCATCAGAACCCCTGTGTCTGGGGTCTTCACATGACAATCAGATATTGTAATCTAATTCTTCAGTTGCGTAAGGGAAGATAGGTGGACGTAGTGAGAAATGGCAGTACCAGACGGAGATGCTCTTCTGACCTCAGCACTAAAGGGGCAAGAGCTAAGCACAGCCTGTTGGCCCCTTGGGGTTAATGCACTTCCAGGGGCTCTAGAACATTGTCTTGGCATCCCTTGGACCAGCAGCCTTGGCATCCCAGGGAGCTCATTAGAAATCACAATCTCGGGTGCCATCCAGACCCACTGAATCCGAGCCTATATTCCCCAAGATAGTCAGGTGACTCGTGTTCAAGAAACTTTGAGAAGTAGCTGTCTAAAAGATGGATTTAACCATCTGTTCCTCATTTCCTCACTACATTCGACCCCAGGCTTTACTACAGTGTTTGATGTCACAGAGAGTGTCAGTGAACCAGAATTCTCAAATTTTAAAAAATAATTTTGAGATCAAGGGAACAGATTTTTCACAGTTGGTTCCTTAAATGTGAAAAAAAGCGGGGGAGGGAGATTCTTTTTATAAAAAGGACACAGAGATCTCTATTTTCGACTTTGATACCCAATAGGGGTTTTGAACAAAATGAAGTGGTCATTAACTCTGACATACCTGTATAATTGTTTACCTCCTTAAAATAACCATAATGTCATCTCTATTTTCTGCATACTGACTAAAAAATGTGTGTCTTCTTCCTCACCTTTCCACGTAAGTCCCATTAAGGCAAAGGGCTTTTTGTGGTTTTTCCCTGATGTTGAATGAAGAATGAATGAATAGATGGATGAATGAAGGTGAAGGAGGTGTTAAGTTCACCCAGCATTCACATTCAGGTCTTTTTTCTTTCAAAGTTCATGATCTTCCTATGTTGTTGTTGTTAGGTGCCATCGAGTTGTCTCCGACTCATAACAATCCTCGAAGAGTGTTCAATGGCTAATTGTTTTGGGATTGCCTAGGGAGTGGGTTGCCACATCCTTCTCATTTTTGTGGTGCTAGGAATTGAATTTGGGACCTCAGAAACTGCAGCGCGGTGCTCTACCAACTGAGCTAAATCCCAGCCCCATCTTCCTATGTTGTTGTTGTTAGGTGCCAGTCGAGTAGGTATCCGACTCATAGCGACCCTCATAGGGTTTTCAATGGAAGATTGTTTCAGGACTGCCTATAGCCTTCATTATATGCCATGGTCCAGCCGGGTGAAGGGGAGAGCCGAGGATGAAGGAGACGAAGAGGCCAAGACTGATGGTCTTGAGCAAAACTTTATTCTCTAAACTCTTGTTTATATAGTAACTCAGGGAGATACAAGAGACAGCTCACAAGGTAACTACAGTCAAAAAGTTAACAATCAACTTAGCATTGCAGAAACAGATTAATCCTAGAGACAATGAGGGAACCAAGGCCTCTTGATGTGCTGATTTCTTACTCCACAGGTAGCACAGCTTCCTGTTATGGTCAGTCTGTCACATAGCCATTTATGCAGGCATTGCCTTTAGCTCATGTTGGGCCTATGGCTCCCGACAGCTCCCCCTTGTATTTATTATAAGCGCCTTATGATGCTGCCTGTCTTAGGTTGTCGGGGCTAATTTCTATGCTTACCCATCATGGGGGCATTGATTGTGATCAATGTCCCTGTCTTAGGTTGCTAAAGAAATTGCCTCGATTTGACCCGTCATTGGCCACACATCATGTCTGGGCGCAGGGAGCATTTTAAGCTGTAAGGCATGAATTCTTCCTGCAGGCATGTTCAAGTTGTTTGTGACCAAACAAAAGAACCAAGGAAAGCACATACAACATAGAATAATGGGGCCAATAATACATCCTAAGGTGGATGGAGTTCCCCAAAAGGAATTCCACGAAGGAAACATCTGAGATAATTTATCAAAAAAATCAGCTGCCACCTTTTCAGTGGTGACATCCAGCCGAGGGGCTTGTTGCATATTAAGTATCTGTTTATGGAGCGACATTAAGTCCATACTTTCATTATAATTATTCCATATTCCCATTAAATGTTTCCTAATTTTGTTCCAATTATACAGGCTTGCATTATATTGTAACTTAGTGACACAAATAGCAGTATAAGCATTATGACATTCTAATTTTTGTCTAATTTTGATTTGTTGAATTTTGGATCCCATAAGCATAACAGTATCATATAAAGCATTTAGTTTATGCTCCATTTTTTTGTCAACAGATTCCTGTTTTTCCCAATTATCAGTAACATTATCCATCATGGTATTGACAAACGTTGCAGTTTGAATATTTTGTGTTAAGGCTACTGCTGCAACTGTAGAACTAACAATCACTGTAACTAAGGAAAGTATTCCAACGGTTAACCATTCAATGAATCTTTTGTGACGAGCTAAAATCATTTCCTTGATTTCCAGCAAAGTTTGCATACCAGCTTCATTATACCATTCTTCTGACAAATTAACAGGTAACATAATAAATGAAGGATTATAAAGAACAAGCAATTGTTGGCCTAACCCAATGCCATCTATACAATTAGTCAGATTACAATTAGTGCAGTTAAGATCAAAATTTTCAGAAGTATAGTTAACAGATACATTTCCTACAACAAGTAGATATGGATCTGGAACGCAAGCTCTAAGATTACCAGATTTAACAGTAGGTTTAGACGGTGTAAAATTCCCAATAGTGAAAACATTAACAGTTCCCATGGCCAATATTAGTCTCCATAAGTCTTTATGGTAATTGCAATGATCTACAGTCCAAAGTCCTTCTATTAGTCCTTTTAAAGAATTGTTTTCGAATGGTGCCCAGTCTGTGATAGAGAAATTTGTTCCTGGAACCTGTATCTTGGTTCCGTTTTCCCCATGACATAACTCCCATTGTGGATGTTGTTGAATTCCTTTGTTGATTTAGGTTTCATTCTTGCATTGGGCTGGGACTAGAATGTCCCACCAAACACTCAGGAATCCAACGAGGAGAATCAGCATCCTGTGGAAAAAACACAAACATGTCCTCATCCCCATATTAACATGGGGTCGGGTCCTTTCCATTGATTATCCAACGGGTCCTTCCATCGAACCCAGGCCTTCTGAGCCTTAGCACCAGAGAAATGTCTATCTGCTGCCGACTATCCATTTGCATCCAGCAGCAAAAAATTTAAGATAAACATTATATGTGCTGTATAATTATTTGGGGAGGCTGGGTATAGCTCGCCCTTCTTTATTTTATTTAAATAATTTTAAATGTCAAGGTGGCGGCGTTCAATAATACCTTGACCTTGTGGATTATAAGCAATGCCAGTTTTATAAGGTCGGATCCAATTAATATCTCCTAATAGTTTTTGAAAATCATTTAAAGTTTTTAATTTAGAGGTTTTAATGGAGATTTTTTGAGGATAAATACAGTTCTTTACAAGTTTTTTTCCAAGATAGACATATGGATCAGTAGTCTGTATTTTTTCTTTTGCTAAAACAAGTCCAAACAATTGTAATTGATTACGTAAGTACTCAAAACAACAAATTAAGTAATTATGATCTTTATATGCTAAAAGTATATCATCCATATAATGTATGATGTAACAAAAATATTTTTGTCGCATTTTGGTCAATGCTAAATGAACAAATTTTTGACACAGGGTAGGAGAATTAGCCATTCCCTGGGCAACATTTTTCATTGATATCTTTGTATAAACACCAATTTGTGCATAAACACCTGCATCATAACAAAGTTGATCAACAAGCCTAGCATGTGGGGGTTCTCTGGTTAACATTTTAAAAGTAATATTAGGATTTCTTTGTGTCGCATTAATGTGAGCCACTCTTAAGGCTTCTTTATAAAATTTTGATTTCCAAATTAAATAATCTCCAGAGGACAGACAAGCATAAATTAATTGCTTCCAATCGGCAGGAGGCAAATTTTTTAGGAATGACTCAATAAGAGGTAAGGTGTAAGGACCATTAGGCCCATACTGAGGGACAGCTGTTTTCAATTCTTTAATAAATTTAAAGGGAAAAGGCTGATGTACACGGTTTATATTGCCCTGTGCATCTTGTTGTTTAATAACTGGAAAAGCAAAATCTTGTAAATCTTCTCCCTTCTCAGCACCCTCTTGCATAGCTCTTTGTAATGGAGATAAAGGGATTTTTACAATTGAAGAGGGAGCTCCGGGAGACAACTGAGGCAACCGAGCCACAGCAACAGTTGTAGGATCTGATGTAAAATATTTCTTAAATTCAAAGACTACGTTGGGATTTCCCTGTCCAGTATTAATACGTGCCATTCAAGAGGCCTCTTCATAAAATACAGATTTCCAAATAAGGTAATTGCCAGATGTTAAGCAAGCATAAGTTAATTGTTTCCAATCAGTGGAGGGAAGGGTTCCTAAAGATTCCAAAATAGACAGAGTATAAGGAGTGTTGGGCCCATATTGAGATATGGCCGTTTTTAATTATTTTATGATCTTAAATTCAAGGGGCTCATGTGTTCGGACTCTGTTCCCTTGGGCATCCATTACTTCTACTACCGGGAATGCAAACCCTTGAATATCCTCTCCCTTTTCTGCTCCCTGCTGTACCGCTTGTTGTAGTGGAGTAAGCAGAACTTTGGTGGTAGATGTAAAAGGTTTTAACGGAATTTGAGGAACTTGCGCCACTGCAATGGTAGCAGGGTCAGGTGTAAAATATTCCTTAGACGGGTTAGTATACTGCGGGTTATAAGATGAAGCTGATGGCTCCAAGATTGGAGATGACTGTTGTTTTTCCAACAAAGTCAATCGATCTAGAATATCTTTCGATTTTTTCTCAGTTTCAGTTTCTGATTTACTTTGTCTTTCTGTTGGAAAGACTGCCGGCTCTGGGGGAGGAGGAAGCCACTCATCCTCTTATTATCCCCTTGAATGTTGCCATAATTGGCTAAATTGGGATATAACCCTCCTGGGCAGTCAGGCTTTTGATCAATAATAGGTTCTGCCTCTAAGGTCGAGGCTTGTTCATGGTTACTTTCAATTTCGTCCTTTAATTTATCTAGTTCATTCCTGATGTCAATTGCATCTCGGACCAATCGCCATAAGGCAAAAGTATCAGCTGGTACTTTTGCAGGTCCATTGTCCTTATAATATTCCTGTAATTCTTTCCCTACTTTAGACCACAATTTCAAGTCAAATGTGCCATTCTCAGGAAACGAAGGACATACACAAGCAACAAATTTTAAGAAATGCAAAAGTTGTTGAGGCTCTATCTTTATGCCTCGTACCTTTAAAATGTGCTGTAATGAATGTACATACAGCATTCTTCCTGACTTATTGCCCATCTTCATCTCCAATGCCCCTTTGCTTACCTGGCTTCTAGTGAGCAGAAAGGGGTCCGTCGGACGTGTCTCTCGTACCTTCAGGGGAGCCCCACATTGGGCGCCACATGCCACGGTCCAGCCAGGTGAAGGGGAGAGCTGAGGATGAAGGAGACGAAGAGGCCAAGACTGATGGTCTTGAGCAAAACTTTATTCTCTAAACTCTTGTTTATATAGTAACTCAGGGAGATACAAGAGACAGCTCACAAGGTAACTACAGTCAAAAAGTTAACAATCAACTTAGCATTGCAGAAACAGATTAATCCTAAAGAGACAATGAGGGAACCAAGGCCTCTTGATGTGCTGATTTCTTACTCCACAGGTAGCACAGCTTCCTGTTATGGTCAGTCTGTCACATAGCCATTTATGCAGGCATTGCCTTTAGCTCATGTTGGGCCTATGGCTCCCGACAATTATATAGGGATGTGCCTCTGGGTTTGATGAAATATATTTCTCCAGGCTACCTGTAGCTCATTTTTTAATGTCTCTCTCTCTCTCTCTCTCTCTCTCTCTCTCTCTCTCTTTTTTTCTTTTTACTTCATCTCCCCTCTTAGTCATCCCATTTCTTTCAAGAACTTTCTCTTTTCCCCACCTGTGAAACAATTAGAGCTTAGGTGTTTTTAGACTCTGGGAGTGATGATCAGCTCACCCCCATCCTTGTCATCACCTCTCTGAGCTCCTTGATGCCTTGCCGAGCTCCTGGCTCCTGCCCTGGAGCCTGCCCTTCCCATCTGTGGATTACCGTGGTCCGCTAGCTGCTTTCCTCTCCTGCAGGTTCTCTGGAATCCACCTTTGGTGTGCAGTCAAGTCAAGCCCGACTCATAGTGACTGTATGTATAGCAGATTGAAACACTCCCTGATTCTGTGCCAGGCACACAATCTTATTTATGTTTAGGCCCCTTGTTGCAGACACTGTGTGAGGCCTCTCCCACCGAGCTGGGCTGGGAGTTAACTCAGTTGGTAGAGCGCCGCTCTCTAGTCTCTAAGGCCCCTAGTTCGATTTCCAGCACTGAAAAAAAACGTGAGAAGGACGTGGCAATGCAATCCCAAAATAATTGGCCATTGAAAACCCTATGAAGGTTGCTATGAGTTGGACACAACTCGACAGCACCTAACATTTAAGATTATGCGTGGTATCAGTAAGGACCAGTGACTTTTGGCTCAGTTACAAGCAGTCTCCAAATCCAGAGGCTTGTCGTCACAGGGTATTTTTCCCCTCCGTTTACCCTGTCCGTGGGGCAGTGGAAAAGCGGAGGTGGGACCTCCTGGAAATTTTAGAATCTCAGAGTCCTGGTCAACGTGCCTGTCAGCATCCTCCGTGATTGCTTCAGGAGGGGAAGAGAGCGTGCCAAATAAAAAACTGCTGTAAGAGTCTCCATGGGGTGGGAGACACGCTCCTTCCACTCACATTTCATTGGCCAAACCAGTCACGTGACCCGGCTTTGTTCTGTAAGGGGTGGGGAAATGACACCTGCTGCTTGCTTGGAAAGAGCTGGAGATGGAGTCTCCACCACATGCGTCCAGGCCACGTGCTGTTGGAAAGCTCCCAGCGGTTCCCCTTTGCCTTCACAGCCAATTTCACACTTCTGCCAACAGAATGGAGTGGTCCCACGTCAACTTTTTGTTTTATCTGCTGCGTCATGCCAAGCTCCTCATGATTTCTCAAGCTCGCTGCGCATGCCTCTTCACCTAATGTCTGTCTACTTACTGTTTCCGCTGCCTTCAGTGACCTTCCCCTTGGTTTGTCCGGTGCAGCTTCCTCTGATTTAAGATCTAGGTCAATGCCGGGCTCAGTGGCTCATGCCTGTAATCACAGTGGCTGGGGAGGCAGAGGCAGGAGGATCACAAGTTCGAGACCAGAGGCAGTCTGCGTAATTTAGCGAGACCCTGTCTCAAAAAGTGAAAAAATGGGCTGGGGGTGCAGCTCAGTGGTCCAGCACTTGCAGAGCATGCAAATGTGAGACCCTGGGTTCAACCCTCAGTACTGAAAAAAAAAAAAAAAAGGCCTAGGTCAGTGATCAAAGGTCATAGTGCCTTGCAGAATTCTTTGCAGATCTTTATTATACAGCACAGAGACTGTAAGATGTATACTTTCCGATATCACAAAGCCCTTGAGGATAATTTTTTTAAAATATAATAACAAGAGTGTATGATTACTTCAAATAAATCAATTTTTTTTTGTCCACAGTGCTTAGCATGAGAGTTGGCACAAAGTGAGAGGCTGATAGGTATTTCTTGAATTAATAATTAAAGGTGTTTATGTGGTATTAAAGGTATATGGAGGTGGTACCAAAAATAGATTTTTTTTTTCATTTGCCAACCTAGTTTACAGAGAATCACCTCAAATTTTAAGCAGTGTGTGTGTGTGTGTGTGTGTGTGTGTGTGTGGTGTGTGTGTGTGTGTGTGTGTGTGTGTGTGTGTGTGTATTTATTTTCCAGGACTGAAGAGTTGAGCCTCTGGCCTTGAACATGCTAGGCAAATGCTCTATTGCTGAGCTACACCCCAGCCCCTCTAACTTTTGTCTTTATTTTGAGACAGGGTCTTGGTAAGTTAAATGTAGGCTGCCTCTGGCCTTGAACTTTCAGTCCTCCTGCCTCAGCCTCCGAAGTTGCTGGGATTACCTGTGTGTGCCACGACATCCAGCCGTTATACACACTCACATTCACACACACACACGCACATGCACACACGTTGTTGTTAGGTACCATCGGAGTCCGACTCATAGTGACCCTATGTACAGCAGATTCAAACACTCCCCGTTTCTGTGCCAGGCACATGATCTTATTTATGTTTAAGCCCATTGTTGCAGACACTGCCTGAGGCCTCTACCACTGAATTGGGCTGGGATTTAGCTCAGTTGGTAAAGTGCCACTCTGCAGTCTCTAAGGCCCGAGTTTGATTTTCAGCACTGAAAAAATGGGAGAAGGACGTGGCAATGCAATCCCAAAATAATCAGCCATTGAAAACCCGATAAGGGTTGCTATGAGTTGGACACAACTCGACAGCACCTAACAACAACCACTGAGCTGTACCCTAGCACCTTTTTTATATTTTATCTTCAGACAGGGTCTTGCTAAGGTATGAAGGCTGCCTCTGGCTTCAAACTTTCTATCCTCCTCCCTCTACCTCCTAAGTCTCTGGAATTACAGGCATGCACCACCATGCTTGGCCTACTTTTAATGATTTCAATTTATAAAGCATTTCTTATAGTTTCATTCTATATTTCATTCCTATCTGCTTTCTTATGTTGTTGTTGTTGTTAGGTGCCACCTTCATAGGGTTTTCAATGGCTGAGTGTTTCGGGATTGCCTTGGGAGTGGATTGCCAAGTCCTTCTCCCATTTTTGTGGTGCTGGGAATCGAACTCAGGACCTCAGAGACTGCAGAGCGGCGCTCTACCAACTGAGCTAAATCCCAGCCCCTGCTTTATTATAGTAATCACTTACTGTAGATTTCTTTCTAGCTTGGATTTTTTTAAAATATCTAACTTCCAAATTTCAGGATGGAGTTACCATCTTACTTTGCAGAATTCCTTATGTTTCTGTGATGCTTTCAGCTGCTGATTGTTTCGGCCATGCTATCTATGTGACAACCTCACCCAGTACATGGAACACCCTCTTGACTTGGCTCTGTGACTCACTGATGTCTGCAGTCCACACTGAATGTATTCTGAGGTCCATAGTGAAGTACCGGGTGGCAAGCTCTGAAGTCCAGGGTTGAGGGAGGTCCTTGAATCTTTTACTAGGCTCCACAGTGACAGAACTCTTCCAAAGGGAGTCTGTTTCCAGGTCTCACTTTTTAGGGAGAGACCTGCTAAGGAAATTCTAAGTCCCTGGGAAGCAATCAATTCCTGCCAGAAGCAAAGGAGAGACTTAGAGGCTGGGCAGGAGATAGGAATGCAGCCACGAGGAAAAGATGTGCTGGAGCTTTTCTTAGGAAAGACCCAATACCCATGCAAGTATCATCTCCCTTCCCCAACACCACAGAACTCTCCTCCTATCTTGGAACCAACTGTATCTCACCTCAGTACTTCTGCTTGACCTTAAAGTTCACGTAGACACTCTTATGAAATGTCTTTGGGGTTTTGCTTAAACATTTAAATGCTCAAACTTCAGACTTCCCTTACTTAGAGACGGTGCCTTTAAGATTTCCAGGTATCCAGTGAGAGTTTCTAGACTTGAAATTCCAAATATAAAGGCCACTCCCTGAGAACTCCAGTTCTCTTGGATTCCTGGGGAACAGAATGTTTTAGGGTGAGTGCCCCACCTTCATTTACAATTGCTGCTCTGTGCTTCTGCTGTATTCGAGACTAACGTTTTTCTTCCATTGATGAATTTCCTGAAATTCCCTCATGACTTTTTATGAAAGGCAGGAAGTTGGGTAGGGTAGTGGTTAATAAGAAAGGGGGTTCGGATCCTGAAAACATCACTTTCTACGTGACTCATTTGTAGAAGGAGGACAGTCATGTAACTTACTTCATAGGCTACTGGGAAGCTTAAAGATGTCCATAAAACCCTTCACATCAGGCTGACCGCACTGTTAGCTCTCTGTCAGTACTGCACATTAACACTTCTTATGGTGGGCATGAAGATAGAGAGACAGAAGAAAAGGAAGAGGGGATAAAGGGAGGAGAAAGAGCAGGAGAAGCAGAAAGAAGAGGAAGCAGAGAAAAGGGCAGGAGGAAGGGAGGAGAAGAGGAGGAGTTGAGGAATGCAGTGGGGAGAAGTGGGGAGACAAAGCCCCTGAAATTTTCTGGTTGATTAAACTAAGTGCCAATCATTTCTCAGCGTCCTCTCAGAGCGAACTTATGTTAATCCAGCGATTCTGTCTAGAACTGTCCTCCTGTATTCTTGCTTGTCCACACTGAGGATTCGTCCTTCCTGACAATTCCTCTCTCTTGGTGTTTAAAGGTACTTTAACACTGGAAAAATAGGAGAATATAACACAAATGTGCATTTGAGTTTTACTACATATTAGCCATAAGGCTCCGTGAACCTTGTGGGTTGATGCAAGGGTAGCCAGAAGTGACCTAATGGTTGCATGATAGAAAAAGCCAATACTGTATTACTCAGTCCCCCACCATCATTTACTAATAAAGGGAGGGAAAAAAATAGAAATCCCAAAACCAATCTATAAAAATTTAAGGAAAGCTTTAGTAAAAAAAATTTAAAAATAAAAGTATTTTAAGTTGGGTGCCTGGCCACGCTTGTATACCCAGCAACATGGGAGGCTGAGGCAGGAGGATCCCTTGAACTCAGGAGTTTGAGACCAGCCTGAGGATCATAGTGAGGCCTTGTCCCAAACAAAGAAAGTACTGACTAGCTGAAAGTGACTTTATATAAGGTAGTGCCACAGCTTATTCCTTCTTTTTGCTTCCCCAGAGCTTCTTTTCTTTATAAATCAAGTCAAGATCTCCTTCTTGGGGTCTACCTGGGTTTGCCTCACTTTCATTTCTACTGTTGTAGTCTTCTCCTATACATTATGAAGTATTGTTTGTTTGCTATTTTCCTTGTTTTGTTTTTTGTTTTGGTTTGGTTTTATCTCTATCACTAGGAGAAGGAAACATTTATTGAACCAGGCACTGCACTAGGCACTGATTGAGACTCATTTAATTATCCATCAGGTATTAATTTTGCATGATGAGAAATCACAAGGTCAGAGGAATCACAAACCTTTAACGACATAATTAATTAATAACATGATTGGTGTAATCAAGATCTGAACACGACTCTTTCTAATTCCAAAGCCTGACCGCCATCTGCTTGTTGTGAGAGCACAGGCAGCCATGGAGGGAGGCGGAGGAGCTCTGTGGATGAGGGGACAGTCCCCAGACGTGAGAAGTCATCCAAGGCCGGTGCCAGCCTCACGCTGCAGCTTGGGGTGGCCCTGCCCAGTGGAATCCTCAGGTGTTATTGCCAGAGCTCACCCCAAAGGCAGTTTTGGGAAGTCTGAAAGGTGTAGGGATTCAGATGGGGCACATGGGGTGGAGGGGGAATCACAGATCCAGGGAAACCTGGGAGATTCGTACTTTTAGCGAGAGATCGAAGAGAGTGATGAGTCAAGAATGTCTTTATTAACTTGGAAGAGGAACACTTGTCTGCTTTTGAAAATCACCTGTGAATTTTTGGAACATGTATCATCTTTGTGTGGTTCCCGAGTGTGATATAATTATCGTTGCTGTCAAATTTTTTGTTGATATTGGGAGCAGACCTCAAGGAGAAAGTGAGAATAGAACCCTGTATTTTCAGAATGGGAGATAAGCTGAGATAAGGTCCACTTGGCTCTAGGCTAGCAAACTCAACTCCAGGGTCAACTGAGGACTCCACCACACTTTGGGGTGAGTTTGGCTCTAGGCCAGCCGCATTCTGTTCAACTTGGAACTCAGAGGCATCCTCAAGAATTTACTTGAGTAGTTTTCAAGGATTCCTCTGGTGTCTCTGAGAGCTTGAAGCTCCAGCCACATTCCAGTGCTCCCTGGACCACACAGACTCATGATCCACACTGAAGATCTTATGTGATGAGATTGGCTGTTTTGCTAAAGAGCCCACACCCAACCCAAATGCTTTGAACATCTGCAGGTAGAATCAACCCAAAGAAGTGGGATTTCAGAAAAAGTGAAACATGGGAGGAACAGAGGGTGATAAAGTGAAATAAGCTAGATACAGAAAGACAAGTACAGCATGATCTCACTCATATATAGGCTCTAAAAATGTTGATCTCATCAAAGTTAAGGGAAGAATGGTAGATACCAGAGCAAGGGATAGTAGGGGGAAGGGAGGGTGGGACGAGGTTGATCAATGGGTACTAGGTTATAGTTAGGATGGAGCAGTTCTGGTGTGCTATTGCACAACAGTGTGACTGCAGATAACAGTTATGTACTGTATATTTTTAAACACTAGGAGAAAGCCAGACATGGTAGCACACACCTATAATCTCAGCAGCTCAGGAGGCAGAGGCAGGAGGATCGCAAGTTCAAGGTCAGAGGCAGCCTGCATAACCTAGGGAGACTCTGAGTTAAAAATAATACATAAATAAGTAAGTAAATACATTTTTAAAAACAAGTGACAAATGTTTTCAGGGTTGTTGTTTGTTATTATTAGGTGGGGTCAAGTTGGGTCCAACTCATAGCAACCCTATGTAAAACAGAATGGAAAACTACCCAACACTGTGCTATGCACACAATTTTTTATGTTTAATCCCATTGATGCAGACACTGTGTCAATCCATCTAGTTAAGAATCTTCCTTTTTTTCATTGACCTGCCACTCTCCAAAACATTATATCCTTCTTCAGGGATTGGTCCCTCCTGATAACATGTCCAAAATACGTAAGATGCAGTCTAGCCATCCTTGCTTCCAAGGAGCACTCTGGTTGCACTTCTAGGATGGATCTGTTGGTTCTTTTACAGTCCATGGTCTATTCAATATTTGTCTCCAGCACCATAATTCAAAAGCATCAATTCTTCTCCTATCTCCCTTATTCAATGTCCAGCTTTCACAACCATATGATGTGACTGAAAATACCATGGCATGAGTCAGGTGCACCTTCGTCTTCTTCTCCCCCAAACAGGTGGTGGTGGTGGTGGTTGTTACATGCTGTTGAGTTATGTCCAACTCATAGCGACCTCATAGGGTTTTTCAAAGGCTAATTGTTCTGGGAATTGAACCCAGGATCTCAGAGACTGCAGAGCGGCACTCTACCAACTGAGCTAAATTCCAGCCACCCCCAAACACGAGTATATTTTTAATCCAGTTACATTATTCTCAATACAAAGAAATCAACATCAATGCAATTTCAGGGTACTAGTTTTAAATAAGATCTTTAGCTTTATGTTGTTTTTGTTGTTAGGTGCCTTTGAGTCATGTCCAACTCATAGTGACCCTATGTATAACAGAATAAAACACTATCCAACACTGTGCCATACACACAATCTTTTTTGTGTTTAAGCACATTGTTGCAGACACTCTGTCAATCCATCTAATTGAAGATCTTCCTTATTTTTCATTGGCCTGCCCCTCTCCCAAACATGGTGTCCTTCTTCGGAGACTGGTCCTTCCTGACAACACATCTAAAATATATAAGATGCAGTGTAGCCTCCTTGCTTTCAAGGAGCACTCTGGTTGCACTTCTTTCAGTGTTTCAGTCTTTCAGTGACAGAAAGTTCAGTCTTTCAGTGTTGATTCTTTTGCAATCCATAGTATATTCAGTATTTCTCTCCAGCATCATAATTCAAAAGCATGAATTCTTCTCTTGCTCACCTTATTCAATTTCCTGCTTCCACAACCATATGATGTGACTGAAAGTATCATGGCATGAGTCAAGCGCACCTTCATCTTCAATGTGACATCTTTACTTGTCAACACTTTAAAGAGATCCTTTACAACAGCTTTTCCCAATGCAATGCATCTTTTGATTTCTTGATTGCTGCTTCTGTGGGTGTTGATTGTAGAACCAAGTAAAGCAAAATCTTGGACAACCTCAACCTTTTCTCCATTTATCATGAAGTCACTTACTGGCACAGTTGCAAGTATTTTTGTTTTCTTGATGTTGATGTGCAATCCACATGGAAGGCTATGTTCTTTGGTTTTTATCGGTAAATATTTCAAATCCTCTTCATTTTCAGAGAGAAGAGTTGTGTCATCTGAATAATGCAAGTTGTTAATGCATTTTCCTCCAAACTTGATGCCATGTTCTTTGGGCTGGGTATATTGAATCTGATTTAATATTACATAATGTGCATATATATTGAAACATGGACTGGTACCTCATTAATATGTATAATTTTTATGTTTTCATGCATAAGTTATAATTTTTTTAATGTTTTAAAATAAAAGAAAGAAATCCAGGCACTATGACTCATGCCTATAATCTCAGTGACTCTAGAGGCTGAGGTCAGAGGATTGTGAGTTTGAGGCCAGGGACAGCCTGCATAACTTAGAGAGATCCTGTCTCAAGATTTAAAAAAATGTTTTTTTGTTAATGTGCTGGTGTGCAGGTCAGTGATAGAATACTTACCTAGCATGTGTGAGGCCTTGGAATCAATCCCCCCAACCAAGTGCTCCTAAATTAATTAAGTAATTAATAGCAAAACCAAGTAACCAGCTTGTATACATATTGGAAAGTGGTCAACTTGAGTTCAATCTCCCAGTGCTCCAAACTAAATAAATAAATAGATAGATAGATAGATAAATGAATAAATGAATAAATAGCAAAACCAAGTAACCAGCTTGCATGTATGTTGGGAAATGGTCAATTTATCCATTTACAGGGAAAGTTTGGTCTCCAAAAAGAGGTGCCCAGGTGGGCCGAGATGAGTAGTCTAGTCCTACTTTTTCTGGGGGTCGTTTCCTAACTTCTGAGGCCCTTGACTTACTTCTTTTCAAAAGCCGGACCTTGAAAAATTCTACTTTGGAAAGAGAAAGGTATTTAACATATACATCCAGACAATCAGAAAAATGTATCCTTGGAAAGAAAGTCTTCAGATCGCTCAGTGTCAGAGGTCAAAAGAAAAGTATGTGTAGTCACTGAGTTAATAGAGACTTATTATTGAAAGACCAAAAGTATCATTTAACAGAACTCAATGTCACTGGAACAGAACTCCTGGGAGAGTCCAATCCTCCGTCCATTTGGTTCCCCAATCTTGATCTTCCTGCCCCCATCCCTGCCTCCATTGATAAGAATCCCAGCAGGATGCATTTCATCTCAAGATCCTGTTGCAGAGAAAACAAATACCCCATGTGAAGGTAGCGATTTGAAAGCTCTCAGATCTTATTCCCAAATCCAGCATTCAGAAAACATTGTGCAGAGACTCATGAGTCCCAGGGGGCTTGGAGTCCAGGAATTTTCATAAAGAAGTGGAAGGATAAAATAATCCCAGGAAGTTAGAGGAACAGAACAAGATGGTATTCACTGAACGTATATGGTAAGAGCCCAGAGACTCTCCTTGTGCCCGCCCTAGTCCAGAGTCTGTTCTCTGCCACTAAGCCATGATCTGCATTGGATCATGTGTGGGTCCATTGCTGGGAGATAGGATCAGGTGACAGAAAATCTAGCCATGCCCCTGCATAGCTGTGCTGAAGGTGGGGCTCTGATGCACCCATGGTGTATACTCCCTTCATGAGAATAAGTTGGCAACATACAAGGGGGGGACCCCAAAAAGCCTCTGGAATTTATTTATTAAAAATCATGTACCTATTTTTACATATTCAAACTTCAGTCATTTTCAAAGTACTCTCCATTTGATGCAATACACCTGTTGACACATGCTTTTCCACTGCTCAGAACAGGTCTTGAATGTGTTGAATTTGATGCCTTTTAGTGTTGCAGCCCAGATGAAATAAGACATACATGAAGAACAATCATTAAAGTCAGAATGTTTCCAATTTTTGGCTTTTGTCATGGTGGAAGGAAGACTTATCAGCTGTTGGTAAATCATTCAAAAATAGTCCTTGATGACAAATGACTATATTGCTCTTGATGCATGTCTTAGTTCATTTGGGTTGCTATAAAGAAATACCTTACACTGCTGTTGTTGTTAGGTGCCATTGTGTTAGGTCTGTCTCATATTAACCCTATGTACAACAGGATAAGGGCTAGGATTTAGCTCAGTTGGTAGAGCACCGCGCTGTAGTCTCTGAGGTCCCGAGTTCAATTCCCAGCACCACAAAAATGGGAGAAGGACCTGGCAATCCACTCCCAAGGCAATCCCGAAACAGTCAGCCATTGAAAACCCTATGAGGGTCGCTATGAGTTGGATACTGACTCGACGGCACCTAACAACAACAACAACAACAGGATAAAACACCCTCAGACACTGTGCTATTCCCAGCACTATGTCAGTGTTTCTGTGCTATCATAGTTTTCAATGGCTGATTGTTTTGAGATTGTTTTGGGAGTGGACTGCCAGGTTCTTCTCCCATTGTTGCGGTGCTAGGGGTCAAACTCAGCATCTCAGAGAACACAGAGCAAGCACTCTACCAACTGAGCTAAACCCCAGCCCCAAGAAATTTATAAGAAACAGAAAAATATTGCTCAGAGCTCTCGGGCCTGGGAAGTCCAAAATCAAGGCCCTGGCAAACCCTCTTTTATAAGGGTACTAACTCCATACTTGAAGGCTCAACCCTCACGGCCTAACCACTAGGTATTCCATCTCTTAATAGTAGCACACTGGGAATTAGGGTACAACATATGAATAGGGAGGGGGGTTCACAGGCATTCAGGCCATAGGACACAACACAAGAGAGGGTCAAAGAATTGGGTGACATTTATATAACAAACTCGTTCAATTCAAAACTTCTTATTTATGTTGAGTAATATTTATTAATGAACTATGGTGCTGGAGTTGATTATTGAATATACCATGGACTGCCAAAAGAACCAACAGACCTGTCCTAGAAGAAGTGCAACCAGAGTGCTCCTTGGAAGCAAGGATGGCCAGACAGTATCTTACGTACTTTGGATATGCTGTCAGGAGGGACCAGTCCCTGGAGAAAGACATCATGTTTGGGAGAGTGGCAGGTTGATGAAAAAACGGAAAATCCTCAACTAGATGGATTGACACAGTGTCTGCAACAATGGGTTTACACATAAATAAGGTCATGTGCCTGGCACAGAATTGGGAAGTGTTTTGATCTACTGTACATAGGGTCACTATGAGTCAGATTTGACTTGATGGCACCTAATAACAACAACAATATTTATTAAAGCCTAGAGCTTTGGAAATAAAAAATGAAATATGATAATTGCCCAAATTGTTGAATTCCAATGGGAAGGATCACTGATCCATGGCTAACTAGTTGAGAAACAAAAAAACAAGTCTGTATTTCCAATAAAATTCCACTTTTAATGTTTAGTAATGATTTATCAAGATTTAAATTTGTTTTTGGTGGGTTACATACTACTACTAATTATAAAGGAAGCCAACCCAATAGAATAAAAAGTGTTAAGACTTAGAGACTCATGATCATAGGAAATAAAAATATCTACTCTATAAACATATTTTTGTTATAGAGAAGTATAATAGATCAATATGAGATTTTCAAGTACAAAAGTATATTGCATTACAATATATGTGGGTGGGTAGAGTGGAAATCTGAATTCAAAATGAAAATGAGCGTTGTGAAGTGCCTGTTAAAGAGCTTGTATGCTACATTTTAACCTGAGGTGGTGAATGGCAGATTGCTATGGCATTAGGATCCACTGGATATATATAAAATGCTAACAGTTTTATCTTAAAGGGCACCACTTCTGATACTCCGCAAATCATCTGCTTGGCAACTATTTAAAGAGAAGATGAAAGCTTTTAAATGTTGAACTTAGGGAAAAAGGAGTGGAGTAGGGTGGGTGGGGTGCATAGTTTCAAAATTCTTATGGGAGGGTAAGGGCAGAGAAATTTGAAGCCTGCTGAGCTGGCGTGTCACTGGGAAGAAGGAGTACAGACTAGAGAGAAAATTCTTGGTTCTGCTACCTAGTAGCTATGTGATTTTAAGACACTGCCTCAACTGATCCCCTTCCTTTTTCCTATACAGTGGAAACAATACTTCCTTTACTAAATTGTGGTCAGAGTTAAGTGGCTTTGATATGGGCTATACTCTATTTACAAGTGATCAATAAGTGTCAATTTCTCTTCACTGTCCCCAAGGCCATCGTGGTCCCTCCATCTTTCCCTCTCCTTCTCCCCACTTCTACTCACTTGCCTATATTCAAAGTTAGCCTCCTTCACAGCCATTAAGAGCTTCCCTGTTGAATAGACTTGATTCCCATTGCTAAGCTTCCGAAGTGTTGTTTACAAGTTAATTCATTCAACAAACACCTATGAACACTTGCAATATTCTAGGCATCATAGTGGCACTGGGAATAAATCTCTGAATTAAAAATGGAATAAATGGAATAAAGAATCCCCATTGTCATAGAGCTGATATGGTAACTAAGTGCATGGTACTAAGAAAGCATTGGTTACTCCAGGTATTGCAGAGCCCTTTCACTCCCTTTGGCTAATGGGAGACTAGTTGGGTTTCTGCAGATTGGCCCATCCATCCATGCACGGGTATCCATCTACCCATAAATTAAGAGGTATTGAGAAACTTCCAGATGTTAGGACTGCAATTGGGAATTCTCCCTCCAACCACAACAAAACTCTATTTTAATAAAGTGTACCTCTGTGCACTCTTTCTCACGACCTGTGTGGATTTGTGTGGACATTGATTGCATCACATATCTAATTTTGATTAAAATGCAAATATCCTTGGTTTTCTTTCATTTTGGATTGTTTCCAATTCGTTCAATATATTACATACAAGTCGAATGATTCAAAGCAATTTCTTTTGAAAGCAACAGTTTGTTTTATTGAGACCGGCGTCTAGAATGTAGCTTTAAAACAAAAAGTATTTAAAATGATAAATTTAGGGATGGAAAAGATCTTAGATGTTCAAAATGATTCTGTTTCTTACTGGTTTTGAAACTCTATCACAGAATGTGGTTCTACCACTTACTTGGAAAATTAGTCTTCCACAAATACAACATTGAATTAATTTACCCAGCTTTCATCCAGAAACGTAAAAATAGCTTATAACATTGAATGTTCCTGGTTTCCTTCTCTTTACCAGTTCTCACAAGCACAGCTCTTTAGAAAAGCCAGATTTTTAAATGAGACATCCTGATTCTTTGAGCCAACGTAATCTTTGATCAGAGTAAGGAGTTGTTTAGGTCAAGTGTAAAAATATTTTTCTCTTCTACTGAGATAAAATTCACAAAATAAAATTCACCATTTAAACTATTTACAGTTTAGAATTCAGTAGCTTAAGGTGTATTCCTAGTGCCAAGCAGCCATAACCACTATCTAATTCCAGAACATTTCCATCATGTCAAAAAGAAACCATGTACTTCCCAATCTTTCATTCCTGCCATCCCTGACAACCACTAATGTATTTTCTGTTTCTGTGGATTTGCCTATTATGTACATTTTATACACATGGAATCATACAATGTGTGCTTCTTTCACTTAGCATAATGTTCATCAATGTTGTAGTATATATTGATATTCCTATTTTTACTGAGTAATATTCCATTGTATGGATATACCACATGTTGCTTATCTATTCGTCAGTTGATGGGCATTTGGGTTGTTTCCACTTTTTGGTTATTATGAATATTCTGTGTACAAATGTATGTATGACCATGTATTTTCAATTCCCTTGTGTGTATACCCAGGGGTAGAATTGCTGATCAGATGTAAACTCTAGGTTAACTTTTTGAGGAACTGCCACAACATGTTTTACACAGTGGTTATACCATTGCATAAAAAGTTTTACATCTAGTTGTTGTTGTTGTTGTTGTTGTTGTTGTTGTTGTTGTTAGGTGCCGTCGAGTCGTATTTGACTCATAGTGACTCTTATGTAGGCTTCTCAATGGCTGCTTGTTTCGGGATTGCCTAGGGAGTGGATTGCCACATCCTTCTCCCATTTTTGTGGTGCTGGGAACCAAACCCAGGACCTCAGAGACTGCAGAGCAGCGCTCTACCAACTGAGTTAAACCCCAGTCCGTTATTTGTTGTATGTATATAAAATATTTAATTCTCTACTTGAAATTTTATTTCTTCATTTGAAAGAGTGAGGGAAAGAGCACTTGAATAACTTTAATTGGGATTTTTAAGGGCAAAGATTAAAGAGAAGAAAACTCTACTCAGCAAAATGAAGTAGCAATTTTGTAAAATACCCACACACATATGTGATCTTTCCATTTCTAAAACATGTTTGTGGCATATGAAGGATTTGAGGATATATTTTATTTCTAAGAACATTGATACTCATTCAGTTTAATAATCACTAAGGAAAGATTGTTACGTCAAAAACCATTGACGTTCCCCTTCAGAAAATATTTCTATTACTGAATGAGTAAAGAAATTAATTATTTTCAACAATTTCAATGTGCCATGTTTTAAACCATATATTTATGTTTGTTTAACAAATGCAGACTTTAACCCAGGACACAGATGCTCACCTGCCAATGAGAGCATTCTAGAAGAGAAGACTGACAACTTTTCAGGGACTGAGGCTCACCTGTGAGGTCATCTGTTCACATGGTGTTAATGAGGTGGGCTTTCAAATGGACCACGCCCTCGGCCACAGATCCCTGGTGAGTGGCCTCAGTGTGATTGCCCACTTTTATTTAATAATTTCTCTTAAATGTTGTTCCTGCAGTTATAAGTTATCTGAATGCTTCACGTGTCAAAAAACCACATTGTTCCAGAAAGCTAGCAATTATACCTTCCATTTGTTGCTGTTATTAGGTGCTATCGAGTCGGGTCTGAATCTTAATGGCCCTATGTGCAACAGAATGAAATGCCCCAACACTGTACCATGCCCAGCACTATGTCAGTGCTTCTCTGCTATTCATAGGGTTTTCAATGACTGATTGTTTCAACAGTGGGCTGCGAGCTGGGCACGGTGGCGCACACCTGTAATCCCAGTGGCTCGGGAGGCGGAGGCAGGAGGATCGCAAGTTCAAGACCAGAGGCAGTCTGCATAATTTAGCGAGATTCTGTCTCAAAAAAAAAAAAAAGGGCTGGGGGAGACAACTCAGTGTGGTCCAGCACTTGCAGAGCATGCAGGTGCGAGGCCCTGGGTTCAACCCCCAGTACCGAAAAAAAAAAAAAAAAAAAAAGAGTGGGTTGCCAGGTCCTTCTCCCAAGACTGCAGCACCCAGTATTCCCAGGTGGTCTCCCATCCAAGTACTAACCAGGCCCAACTCTGCTTAGCTTGTGAGATCTGATGAGATTGGACGCCATCATGGTACAGCTATAGACAATGGTCACTTATGACATTCTAATTCTTACATGACTGTAGGTATACCATGATGGCGTCTGATCTTGTCAGATCTCGAAAACTAAGCAGGGTTGGAACCAGTTAGTACTTGGATGGGAGACCACCAGGGAACACCATGTTCTATAGGCTTAGGAGAAGGCTCCAGCAACCCACTCTCAAAAAACAATTAGCCATTGAAAACCCTATAAATAGCACAGCAGCACTGACAATAGTGTTTCACTTGTACATGGGGTCGCTATGAGTTGGACACCAACTTGATGGCACCTAACAACAACAACCACAATTATTACACTCCTACAGCCTTACCACTGTGGTGTCCGATCCCATCAGATCTCAGAAGCTAAGCAGGGTCAGACCTCGTGAATACTTGGATGGGAGACCACCTGGGAACACCAGGTGCTATAGGCTTGGGAGAAGGACCTGGCAACCCACTCCCAAAAAACAATCAGCCATTGAAAACCCTATGAATAGCAGAGAAGCACAACAGTAGTGTTTTACTTGTTGTACGTAGGGTCGCTATGAGTCGGACACTGACTTGATGGCACCTACAACAACAACAACAATTATTACACACCAACACTCTCTATTCTTCCTGAAAGGCAGCCACACAGTGATCAAATGATATCTGCACAACTAAAGGCCCTGAGCTCTTACGTTCTTTCTCACTAGGTTTGAATAGCGGACGTCTTATATGCCAAGAGCTTCGGAGTCCCTATGACTAGCAGAGTTAGGACAAAGCATTTCATGAGTATGGGGGGGCAGGTTGATGACCCCCAGAGATGTCTGCATTCTAATCACGTGTGCCTGTAAATATATTGTTATACAGCAAGAGGGATTCAAGTTACAGATGCAAGTTACAGGCTGCCGATTGGGTACTCTTTACAAGGGGGAGATGATCTTGGATTATTTGAGTGTGGCTAATGTCATCACAAACATCCTAAGAAGGGAAAGAGAGAGAAAGGATGTCAGCATCAGGGAAAGAGATGTAACCATGGAAGCTCAGGGCAGAGGGATGCAGCAAGAGGAAGATTCAACCACTCACTGCTAGCTTTGAAGATGGAGGAGACCATGAGCCAAGGGATGCGGCCACCTCCAGAATCTGGGAAAGGCAAGGAATAAGGCTCTCCCCAGTGTCCAGGAGCATACTCCTGAAACACCTAGATTTTTTCCAGAGAGCCATGTCAGAACTGTCAAATAATAAATCTGTGCTGTTTTAAGCCACCAAGTTTGTGGCAACGTGTCATAGGAGCCATAAGAAGTTCTTCGGAGATTGTTAGGTATGATTGTAAGGAGTGTTGAAGCTGGACACCATGGTGCATCCCTGTAATCCCAGGGACTCAGGAGGCCTACATAGGAGGGTCATGAGTTTGAGGCCAGAGGCAGTCTGTGCAATTTAGTGAGACCCTGTCTCAAAATAAAAAATGAACCGGGTGCGGTGGCACATGCCTGTCATCCCAACGGCTCAGGAGGCTGAGGCAGGAGGATCACAAGTTGGAGGCCAGAAGCCGCCTGCATAACTTAGTGAGACCATGTCCCAAAATAAAAATAAATAAATAAATGGGCTGGGGGTGCAACTCAGTGGTAGAAAACCTGCAAAAGTATGTGGATGGGAATGAGTTCAGCCCCCAAGGACAGATCCATACCTGAAAGGTCCTTGAGAGAGAGAAGCACTAGCAAATGATTGCAAAGGTCTGGTGGCCTTTTTGGAAGGCATCTCTCCTCTGTGAAAATTTGTTTATAATAATGATATTACCTCAGTTGGATGTTGGTTCTGGACCATGTTACTCTGCCCCAATTCTTCCATATTGTTTCCCTTTTCTTTTTCTTTTTCCTTTTTTTCTTTTCTTTTTTCTTTTTTTTTTTTTTTTTTTTTTTTTTTTTTTTTTTTTTTTTTTTTTTTTTTTTTTTTTTTTTTTTTTTTTTTTTTTT